>JAQIWQ010000284.1:0-19784 GCA_034695825.1 Folsomia inoculata | reverse complement strand
GTGGATTAGATGAGAGCATGATTATGCCGTGGGTATTGGGTATGATAAAATTATGCAATTCGTGTATAATCTGTTGGTTTCAGGTATTCAGAGCTTGTTATCAAATTTCAAATTACTCTGCGTACCTTACAGGGCTTGAAAAAGCAGTGCTCCCTGTACACAGACAGGAGAGGAAGAATCGAAAAAATTTGGATTTGAAATAATATTTAAAAGAATGTTTTAATGACTGATTAAGGCATCTGAATTTGATGTTTTATTTTATAGATTGATGAGATTAAAAAATGTCAGTCCATAATAACGCTCCAAAATCAGCTTAAGAGTTTTGTGCAGTCAAAATTTCAAAGTGGTATGAAACGGATATTGCATAATTTTAAATTGTCGATCACGTTAGATAATGAGATTGTCATGTCGTTTTTTTAATTTTACATCTAAAAAGGAAGGTGATAATATATTTTAAAGGAGAAGACAAAAGAGAAGTTGATAATGTGGCCAGTTTTTCGGAAGAGGTTGGATAACATGAAGTTTCAATATGTTCACAGTTGCATAAAACTCAAACGGTTTCATGAAGAGGTACAAAAACGTCAAGAAAAATTGAAAGAAGGAACAATAAAGTCCCGAGTAATTCCGTTGAGGCATGACTTGAAGAGGAGGTGAATCAGGGGAACCGAAGTGGACCCAAAAAGTGAGTTGTCCAATCATTCATTAGTTTATCAGAAATCAATTAACTTTGTCCCTTTGTAGGATATTTGGATCAGATTCCTGAAGTGACGAAGAAGATGACACCGTTTGATCCCTGATGGTAGCAAAAAGTAATTATTTTAGTCGCCCTGATGAATTTGTGAGCTCGTTTGGTGCTTGTTACACAATTACTAGTCCGCACGGTCCAACACTTCCTGCTTCGGGGGACTACTCTGATGCGTACAATATGTGTGGTATGTGTGAGTATTGATTGATTTTTGTTAATTAATAAAAGGTGGGTATAGATGTTGGCATAATTTTTCAGCTGAACGTAATCAGACATCAAGGGGTGTCACTTCCGGTGGACTTCATGAAATCCTTCCCTTTGCATACCTGCGGCGCTTATAATTACACGACACAGTTTGCTAATCTTATCGCTTACTATCTGGATCTTCGCCTACCACATCGTCTTTCCTACAGGTAGGTTAAAGTCAAGAACGACGAGTGTTTATCCAAAAAAATGTTCTTAAACATTTCATGTTCTTTCTGTACAGTGAATTTCGAAATGGAGATCTCGTGAATGAAAAATTCAACAAGAAAGTAGCAAAATTAAACGCGAACGTGATTCATCTGTGTTCTTCTCAAGGAATTCATGGGACTTTTCTGCAACCAAGAAAAACGGTTTCGAGCCTACCGTTATTATTTGATCCGGAGCGGTCAGATTTAAGCCGGTTAGTCGGTTAGTATTAAAATTTGACATTTTGATAGATGTCAGAAGTATTTATTTCGTTGGTTTGATTTTGTAGCAATGGAAGACTCTCTAGAGAAGGATTTGGTAATTCATGAAGATGCAAATAGTTGGTCCAGTTTAAAACAGCTCGGTCTCCAATTTCCACCATTCGTCCATATTATTCCATTCAGCAAATTTGAAATTTATTCATAACTATCCATTCTTTCAGTAAAATAAAGTTTTCAGAATTTATTTTATGTTTTCAAGTTTCTTCAGAAGTTATTCATGCATTACGATTTAAGTTCATTACTCACTTCAAATCTATGTAAAGTGTAATATTGCATGCATTCATAAGAATATTATACAGGGCATTAGTCGATCTAGTAATACACTATTAGTCATGGTCAAATCATTCATTCAGTTATCACTTAAACATTGTTCGAGCCGGTTTTCATGCAAACGTGTTAAAACTCGAAAAACTTGTTCGAATTTTTACACCGGGTGGTTATCACAGAGGAAATAACGTTTGTAAGCTAGAAAAATTCCAACTTTAACACGGCATCTCTAATGCCGACAGAAAAATTCCGATAGAAAACTTCTTATTTTCCATGTTTTCGTTGATAGATAATTCAGATACAACTATTTGGATAGTATTGACAAAAGGATCACCCTTTTTCAACCATCATCTGATGAATTACACACTATTGATGATTCAATGAGTATTACTGTAAAAATTCATTAAACAAAAACTTAACCTTTTGCTGGTTTGGCTTGGAACAGGACATATAAAATTTATCCTTAAGGAATCATCAGTGTGACTACATAGCTCATCATTGTATAGCAAACACTATAAATTGGGGCAATTATTTTATGACTTCTTTAGTGAAATATATGACTCATAACTATGTATGACTCCAGTGAACATAACCATCCACTTTATAGTGTTTTGCATTTCCACGAACTCAGATCCCACAAGATTCCTTTAGATTTGACCCTTTTAAACCTAGATTTTCTAATCAAACTTAGCCGATGGATTCATCTGTCACATAAATTACGGGTTGTAATTAAGCCACCTGCACCTTACCCTAACTCCCACCGCACCCCACACCACACACTTATTCGTTTCAGTTTTCAGTTTTTGATAAATTGTGCATGCTTGTATATAAGTAAGATTACCAGAAGCCTAATTTTCTCTTACACGTCTTTCATATTTTGATAAAGTATATACCCATAAATCAGTACCAAAACCACTAAACTAACGGAAACTGATGTTTTCTCATTGTGCGTGCGTATTTGCATTTCATTAAAACCATAACTTAATCTTTTCTATGGAAAAAGATATTTCTTTATCCAAGTACGACTATGACTTATGATGCTATAAATGTAAAACAAAAATTAAATTCAGGCACATTTTTCTAAGATAAGTTTTCTTATGACATAAAGTACAATTCTTCCATCCTCGCATTGCATGGCATTGCAAGCGTACTTTTTGCCCTTTCTATAAGACCTAACTTCATTCGACATCATCCTATACACCCAGGAGGAAGTGGAATTTATTTTCTCTCTACACTGTTTCGAATTTATTGAAAACGCCGGGATCGGACTCATTTAGATATCGTTGTTAGTTTACCCTGCGTTAATTTATGTCAGCCAATTACTCATATCCAATCATTGCGCAGGTTTTAATCTCCAAGAATTAATAGGCACGATTTGTGTTAAATCACATCAGCAACCCATTTCCTTGATTTTGTAATTTGCAACACAATTTCCTGAAAATGGGACGAACGTAAGAATTCATTTTCATTTTTATTACACTTAAATTTTGCTTTTCGAAATCGATAATCAAAATTTGGATTTAATTTTTCAATGCTCTTTAAAATGTGTTTAGGAGGCAGACGTACAGGTTGAGGTAGAAATGAAAACATGAATTAAATACATTAGAGATTTTGGTTGTGGTATTGATTTGTGGTTATTGGGTTTTTCATGGTTGTAACTGCTGATGTCAAAATGGGAAACTCTGTCGAATGTGTGGTCGTTGATTGGGTGGCGGTGGTAGTTTCAAGAGATGTCTGGCTTTTTCTAATGAGATCTCCAACTTCTTGACTCTTGTTTTCCAAACGGTCGAAATAGTCGTCTTGGTAGTCCAAATTAAGGTACAGGTTGAGGTAGAAATGAAAACATGAATTAAATACATTAGAGATTTTGGTTGTGGTATTGATTTTTGGTCAGTTCTTTAAATGGCAGTATGCAATAGAACGGTAACGTCAGGAGTTACTCGTACTCCGCAAAGGTAAAATTTTTGCACCATTGCAAATTATTTGAGATGATAATTACAAAAATGACATGATTTTTCAGGCAGCTTCCTTCAAACAAGGAAGATGGTCCAACAACAAGAACGTAAGTAGATGGACACCTATTTCTATGCTAATTATGTAGTTTGTCTCATGCATGTAATTATGTATTTGATATTACCTTGTGTAAATAGAAGGGAGACAGTTTGCAAATGTACTGCACCAATGTTTTCTATGGGAAGGAAGACTGCAACAACGGGGTAGAAAATTGACCATATTATGATAAGAACATTTTCACTCCATTTTTATACGACAAATTATACGAATGACACCATCTCCCATTTATTTCATCTGCAGGAGGCAGACCTGCCACAAAAGCACTGGTGGTGGTGGTAAAAACCCAAGAACGTAAGAAAGATTTTATTTTTAAAAGTTGTCTGGTTTAGGAATTGTCCTATTTATGTCGTTAATTAATGATTATGAATGGATTTATTTTGAACAGGAAACAATTGGCCATGAAAAGCACGGGAGGTGTGGCTCGTCGGATCCAACCTGATGATTCTTCATCTGAAGAAAAATCATCCGAAGAGGAATCATCAACAATGGACACTGATACGAATAGCGAGGATGAGAATGATGTTCAGCGAAGATTTACTCCACTTAACAAGCTGCATGAAACATTGTTAAACATAGCAAAAGAAGACTTTTAGACCTTTGAGTGACTTCTTTCCTCACTTGACTTGAGTGACTTGAAGCGTTGCTCTCTTTTTCCTCAACCCACGCCACAAAAGTGTATGTGGGTTGTGCGTTGCGTAATACCTCAACTTCAACTTATTGATTGTTTCAACTTTTTACTGTATTGTCACCGTATACGACGTATTTACAAATATATGCATTTATGGTTATATCGAAGAAATAAAGCTTCATTGGTTCATGTCTAACTTTTATAATATCTATTGTCAGTACACAACCACTTCATTGTTTAACACTTCACTTCATCTTATCATTCCAATTAACCAATCATCTCAGACTCTAGATACTTTAATTCAACCTAAATAAAAGTTACAGATACTTCTATTTATCCCATTGGCTTCTTAGTAAATGATACAGATACAACATCTTAGATTTTAGATATATTTGAATGTTTTCGATTTTTGGTGATCTACTGAATCTTACAAAAACGGTCCTTCGTCGAATTTGGAGTATAACCCAGTTACAATTTTACAATGTAGGCACGGAATTTGAGGGGGTGGAAAGGGGGTGGTGGGGGTGGAAATACAAGTACCGCATTACCCATGCCCTCAACTACAATCGCATTATTTAAACACCTCTCTGTAAATGCGACAATACTCAATTTCGACATCAGCCCGGAAGCCGTAGAAATGGGAAAACAAGTCATCAAGACCATGGGACTCGGCACTAACAAGATATCCTTTATACTCTCAAGTGCATTAGAACATTCAAAGTTTGCAGTATTTTGATCTCGTGTACTTGGCAGCTCTTTGACAATGAGGAAAAAAGACGATAATACAAAATCTATACGATAAAATGAAACCCGGAGCAATCCTACTTGCAAGAAGCTCAGAAGGATTAAGGAGGATTATTTAGCAGCAAATTTGCAAAGACGAGTTTGGTCCACTGCATAATTTTTCTGTTTGTCATTCTAAGAGAAAAGATGTTCTAGTTTCAACTGCTTTAAGTGTTCAATGATCACAGTTTTCTATGTATTTATGAGTTTAAAGCATCTATGCCATTTCGTAGTAAGCAACACGCCATGTCGTCGGTATGTCTCCCTTCAACGTGTTCTGATAATTACTTTGAATCATGTCAAACTCGATAATTTTTAAAGACTCGAGATGGAAATGGATAATGGCACAGCGAAAAGATATTTATAGCTATGAATGGTGTATAAAAAAACATTAAATAAATCAACAGTAGTTAGTCAATTAGGATATTATTATAGTATTATGTTAAAATATGCTCATGCTATGACTTGTTGTTTTGTCCCCGATGGGAGATCAGCTTCGGCTGAATCGGTACGACAGATGAATAAAGCTAAACAAACAATTTTAATGAGTAAGTTGATGTCTAGACATTTACAAAAATACTAAACCGGATAAATATATTCAGGGGATTACGAAGATGTCAAAGAATTATTTTGGCGAATTTAGTTCATGAGCCAAGCCAAAGCCAAATGGAATTTGTCATTTGCAATCATCACTATTAGAATGGATAGGCTTCAGAGAGATTGGTGATTCAAGTGAATGTCAAGATTGGTTCTCAACTTTCGGGACATAGGAATTGATGATTCATTTCAATGCCAAGCTTGTTGGTCAACTTGGATTCTGAATAACCCGTTGAAGGTATGTATATAAGTAGACAAATTCTACTAGACTTGATTTGAGCTGCTTTTTGATAAAAATGATGCTATACAATTTGTAATGAATTGCTTATGATTTCATTGTGGTTAGCTTTCATATGGTAACCCTGAACCAAATGGATTTATTTTTCAGGCTCCGTTATGATATTTTCGAATATTTGAATAAAATTCTCTGTTATCTAAATAATATACTCTTGAAGTTATAATGTATTTTTTACTAGTCTTATTAAAACGATATTCTTATTAAAAAGAAACTGCTTCAACCAATTTGTACCTGTTGTTCCGTTTTATTTGCAATCTGATTATTAATGAAGTAGAATTGCGATAATTAAGAAAACCCAATTGTATTTGTATTCATATTAATTGGTCAACTATTAGATTTGCCTTTATATTTCCACATGCAGTGATTTGGTGAGTCGAGATTTAACCGCTCTTCAACCATTTAACCACGCGATTTATGCTTTGTAATTAAAGTGAATTCACTCACCTATAATTTCAGACTAAACATTTAAGGGGGGAACCATCACAAGCTGAAGATGAAAGGAAGGATGGGAAACGCCGTAAGAATCGCTTTAGTACTGACCTTGCCTTACAATTACTCAATGTAAGTTAATAATCTCACAAAACGCCGGATTTGTTGAATGCAGTTAATTTCCTACACGAAATGCAGTGTTTCGTTATTTTGTAAACAAGAATTACTGGTAACTTCTAGAATCCTGGGAACAGACCAAGAAATTCGTAGAGCTGCCCAAATACACGTTAACAAAGTCGCACTAGCTCTCTCCGAAGGAGAACAAATTGCTATTAGAGTAACCAACCAGCTCCTCCCCCTGTGGAACTTTCTCCGGAAATTTCGGAGCAACTGAAACTAATGAAGTACAAATACATGTCGAGTTCTGAGCAAAATATCCCATCAACAAAGGTGGTCTCCTGGAGAGCGTGTTTCGACGAAATCATTACACCATAATAAATTGGTCAAGTGAGTGAGTGAACTCTGGTGACTACTGTCCACTTGGACATTCTACTCAATCTATTAGCACTTGAGGAACTACTAAAATTATCGTCCGCGAACACGGTGTACTTTGATGATAATGACATATTTTATGATTTGAGTACGAAAACGTACATCTTCATATCGAGATCGAGGTAAATATCACTGTTTCAATGGAAGAAAATGACACCCAAAATTTAGTCGGGTTTGGTATTGATTCGAAGCATTATTGGGAGTTTGTATCAGATGATGGTAGTTTGGTAATGTAAGGTTGGTAAAACAATGATATTGGTGCGAGTGTGCTTGCATTTTTTTGATAGGTAAAGTCAATTTGCTGAAAACACGACCAGTTGACATTAGTAAAGTGTAGATATGCCTCAACATAAAAGGGTCGCGTTTAGCAGAGCAACATTCTGAGAATTTTATAATATTGACGATATTTTTTATATTGTGGTTTTTGAAAACATTTTCATTTTGATACTGAATTTGCAGAGTCCTAAACTTTGGGCCTTGGAAAAAATACTTTGAGAAAGGTGGAACCAGAACTTGAGTACCTTTTCTGCTCATTTCTATGCTTTTCTCCATCTTAGCCAAAGTGACTTCAAAATCCGTGTTTTTTTATCGTTAGCGTTAACCAAGGTGACTTCAAAATCGAAAAAATCTGTTAGCCAAAACGACTTTAACCATTTCGACCCGCAATCAAAAAATGCTTTCAGTTTGGAGTCATAGGAGGGATAGGTAGTTTGCTCTTACGCAGTTTTCGATTCCGCCATTTATTATATAAACATTTTTTTATTTCTACCCATGCTGTGACCCATATATTTTAATTGTGGCGTTTGGGTAGTGTTGAGGATAAAGTCGATCACTGGTGGCAGGTCAAACTTTCCCATTTCATGTCAACTATGCACAGAGTTGAAAATTAAGTGCTGTTGCATTGCCTTTATTATACGTTTCGCAAAAGACACAAAACAAAGTAGTGTTCAGGTAGTGGTGTGGTGAGGTTAGTGTTTCAAGCACGTCATCGTTGAATGATATGACATTAATTAATTGCAGTATTTTACCTGAACTTCCAGAATAAGATATTACTTGGGGAGAGCGTCGTGTGGCTCATGGAGTAGTTGTTACCTCATGTATTCCCTAACCAAACATCGTACATCTGGTCCGCCAAAAAAGCTATTTTTAGAAAAGAAGATACTTGGAGGGTGCAACCTTAGCAGAGGAGCCCGTGCTGCAACGGTCCCATTACGGATGGGGCATTATTTTTGCCCGTTGGGATTACAAACACGTTAAGGATGTATCCATCGGCCGTCATCACATAGTGCGATTCAAAGGGGTAGCCATATTTTGGGTTGATTTGTGGCTGGAGGCAATCGCATTAAAATATGATCTGAAATATGATAACATGTTCTCTTTCAAGAAATAGTCTACTTAATGGACGTCCGGATTCACAGCGTCCTTAAAATTGCTTATACCCTTTTAAATTCTGTCACTATAATATGCATTATAATTTTTTACTTCCAACTTATTATGTTTACTGATTGACCTTTGCTGCTGAACAATACGTTAACGTTTATATATTCCTACCAGTTGTTTTGCGTAAGATATAAATGTACAAGGATACTATTTTTGGGATAATAAAATGCTTACGTTTGATGTTGGTGGTATTGTTATTAAAGCGAATTTTTTTTCAAAAAACCAACAGTCATATGTATCTAATCAAATCCATTAAAGCGTAATATAAGATTCAATTCAAATCATAAGATCTAAGTTTGATTTTGCCTACACTCACGAAATGTAGAGGAATGACAATAATTACTAATGGAAAATTCTGCCTCAAAATCAAGGTTTCGAATGCATTGGATAGCAATTGAATACGAATTATTGTGGCAATTCGTCATCCTCCCTCTTCCATAGGTAGGACCAATACGGTAAGCAATTTTGGGTTCATCTCGTTAATACGGATAATATCTATACACACACTTTACAGCATAGTAATACCTAACACCAAAATATATGTAGTATTTATTTTGTCATCCAGCATTAAACCGTATCTTCTTCGCGTAGTTTGGGATTTGTCTCACAAATATCATGCAGAAATGAATTCCACACCTTTAGAACCTGTTCGAGTACATAGGCCATCCTGCAGTTAGTTATGATTCTGTTTAACAGACAAGGATATTAATAAGTATCGTAACTTGAACACAAATTAAAGATATATTGGAATAGACTACGAGTTTCTTATATCCGGTCACACAATCCATATTCCTTTATGATCAGCTTTGCACATTTACAGGCTGAAATATACAGGTTTAAGACTCAACTAATTTCTTAAATCAAGACCTTAGCTACAACTAAACATCCCTCAGTGACAATTAGCATTATAAAATAGTAAAGACTACTGGATTGGACAACAACAGAGTTCTACGAAACCTATTGAATATTATTTAAAGTCATCTTCAATTGGTACAGCAAATATTCCCGACCCATAAGTACAATAGTTTGGGTTTACTGCCAATTCTGACAGACTTGATTAGGCGTTTGTTCAATACTGTGTAACGCTATAAGACACTGCATACATTTGTTTAAAATATAGGATTGGGTCATTCAAGTTCGCGTTGGAAATTGAAAAAAAGGTATGCTGCAAAATAAGAGATAACACGGATTGACGCTGATTATTATGACGCACGTCTGAATGATATGAATAAACGCGAGTTTGTTTTATAGAAAATAATTCGGTTAGACACCATGTAGTTAAGAAATGCATAAAATAGTCTCCGGATGTTGAATCTGGTCTTAATTATGAATTATTTGGAGTGAGGGTTCTGACGTTTTTCACGTAAAGCAATTTTATACTAAATTGATGAAAAATGACATCATCTACTTACTTATTTTGTTGAATAATTATTTTATGGGTAACCCTACTGTAAAATTATACATCAATGCTTCATTTTCTTTCAGTTATCGCCTGTAATCGCTTCAACCATGACTGCTCTTGGAGCGTTTTTCGACCTGGGGCCCGTTAGAAAGATCACCAGCATAATGGGTGTTACAAAAGCCGTGACATATGACTGCTATACTGTCACATTAAACGAAGACTTAGCGAGGACTGTAGATGTATGCCCGTTTGTTATTTTACATAAACAATCTTTACTCTCTTCTGAATTTTTAACGAATAACCAATATGAATGACGTTAGGTTACCAGGCCGTATCCTGCCATTGACACTAATACGGGAGGTAAAGGGCAGTACACAACTTCGATTGGATCTGGAGGAAATAAATTTTGGGCCGTGCTTAACAACACAGATTACTATGAATGGGGTCCTAAGCCATGTCACGATCTAAAGAAAGCCACACATAAGAAGGTGAATATTATATCGATGATTCAATATTTATGATATATTTAGGTTTTGAATGGAATTGTTTATATTTGACATTAGTTACCAGAGAATGTGTTCAAAGTCCTCTACAGGAAAGAAACAAATGATCTGGTGGTAATATTCAAGAACGGGTTTATGAGAAAATTAGTCGATCAAGAAGTAAAGAACTCATCAGAACTCATAGTGGAATTACCGTATCGCATCATCGACGCCGGATTACTTCCCACTGCTGAAGGCAAATTGAGGGCAATCTTTATTGAGAAAGCAGATGTATGAATAAAACTTTTCTGTTGCAATTTTTCCCCTGCACCTTCGTGACTATATTTTATATTTTTTTGATTTTTCAGACTGGTGTTTTACATTCTCGCTTAGTGGAAGGAAATGTCAGCAAACGATGGATTCAACTTAATGATGCTGAAACGGCCGTTATCTTACCCGACTTGAACAACAGTCCCGCTGTAATATTTCAGAGTAAGTCTTGAGTTGGATATGTATGCATTATTTATGAGGGCGGCTGTGATATTGGACAAAGTATGTATTTCTTAATAGAGACGGCAGGAGCGTTAGAAATATGCAACATGGAAACTGGGAAGTTCTCTACGTATACTATAAACGAACCCAAGAAAATGCTTGGCCGTCATAAGGATACTGTGTGTAGTGCGTACAAGAATGCTCGCGGACCTATTACTGCAGTTTCCGGCGACAGTGACGTATTCAAAAACAAGATTGTGCTGTATTACAGGGATCCATCAACAAAAACCAATATCATTTCTTTTTTGATTGATATAGAGGCAAAAAATTGTCTAGAAGGTTGGATCTACAGCCTTCCAAAGGGAGGACTTGACAAGGCAATTTTACTTTTTAATGCCGGACCATTTGTCTTCGTAAACGTTGGCTCCACAGTTATGGTAAATAATGATTTAAAACCAAGGTTTTCTTATTTAGTAATTTATTTTGATAAAAATTTTCATTCCTTTTAGATTCATAAAGTCGTTGGAAAAAGACGTTACCCAGTTGTCTTAAAACCGAGCCGGCAAGTTACTAGTTGTGAACATTGCCACCTTCATTTCACCATAGCGATTAGAAAGCTTCATCAAGGTTGCAATGAATGTAAAGGCTATACGCCTCGTTTATGATTCCCAACAACTTTGTAATAAGTTCACTTGGTAAAGCGACAACGAATTAGGATAAGGTTTAAATTATGCGTTAAAAAAGATAATTAGTAATGTTGTACCATTCATCCATTTAATCACCCTTCACCCTTCGTAGCCATATCTATTTAAGCTAACGATTTTTAAGAACTATTATAATATGTTCCAACAAGCTTAAATATTCTCGTACAATGTGTATTAAGATACGCTTCATATCTGTGATGCAAGAAAAAAGCAAACCTGTACGAGCTTTGTCCCACGGTTTGTAATGTAATGTCCACCTATCATTCATTGATTAAGTGAGTGAAAAGTCAAGGCCGATGTGTGAAGGTCCATATATAATATTATAATCAACTATACTTGTATATATTTAGGTACACTTAACCTATATCCCAAAAATTAATTAAATAAATCCATTGAAACAGAGTTAGAGAACCTGTCCGGTTTTCCTTGTCCTTTGGGGGAAGGCCACCGGAAACTGAGCTCTCCACCATCGTTTCTGTTTGAGCCTCACAAGAAATGATTTTGGTTAGTGGGTGAGGCGGATGAAACCGTCAGTGGCTTTATATGGCCTTAAGCAGTCAGCGGGTCGGCCTACATCGAGGTCGATTGGGGGTGAAGCCGTCTGTAGATTCTCCCGGTTCGCCCTATTTTTATTTATTGAATTGTATAAGGCTTAATTTTACAAATAGCGAGCCCTTCAATCTCCGACATGGCCCATGCCAAGATTTTTGCGTTAACGATTCAATGCAACGGTACAATGTATCCTGCATGTTGGGAGGCCATTTTCCAATTGATTTCATAAGGACTTTTTGCGTTCTTCTTATCGTTGTTGGTAATATCGATTTGATTGTTTCTACCGGAAATTCCCAGATAAGAAAAAAATCAACGCAGAAAAATCCACTAAAACGTCGAAAATATGGCCGATAGATTTGACTTGACTGTTTCTGATGTTAAGTTATTACGCGACTATTCCACCACATTATCCGCAACTTGGTCACCGAATTATTACTTACTTAGGATAATGATTTGCTTTAGTGGTAATATGATTCCATTTTACAGTCTGTAGAATTGAAATGCGTTTTAATGCTGATAAATATTTACACTCGAATGAAGGTTGCTTGAACTTGAACTTGAAATACATGAATAACATCATAATCTTTATTTGACATTTATATAGTTTATGCTATAATAGTCAATTGAAAACGGAATGCATAGTGCATACTGCAAAGAATAAGTTATAAGTTGTACAAAATGCATATGCTATTCTTAACCTATGACCTATCCCCATTAAAATTTCACAGGGTGGTCAGAAATACCATGCTACATTCAGAAAATAATTTTCCTTTGCAAGAGCTATGAAAATGTTTTTTGATCTTTGACCACACTCAGATCAGGGGGCCACAAACTTACCTGTGACAATTTTGGTCTCCCTGTTCATTTTGGAAACTTTCCGAAAAGAAAAAAAAAACATTTGGTCACTATAATTTACCGCCTGACTTTAGCTTTTGACCTGAGAAGTCAAGTACCATTTGCAAATTGGACCTTCCAAGTATACTATTGATCTACAATGTCACCACATAGAGTGCCCGTAAACAACTCGTTTCGTCCCCTAACCCTCGGGAACTAATTGCAAAAACAGAACTTGAAAAAGTTCTGTGGTTCAAAACTTGCCATCGAAACGGATGGACCGAAGGACATCATTGACGTTGGCGTGGAAGCATTATTGCCAAAGTAGCTGCGCTATTTAGCAAACCATTGCAAACGGATGGAAAGATAAGTAGCGCAGATGATAATGTTACAAGCTCTGCCAGATGCTATTCTTGACCTTTGCCGCGATTAAAAGATCACAAAAAACCATTTACGGTCACGAAATGAAACACCTCAAGTTCTACAAAAACGTCAAAAAAATTCTTTTTACGTCACTCAGGGGGGTTACAGGATGACTTGCGACCATTTTGATGACCATTTTGAACACTTTCCGCAAAGAAAAAATTGGGGGCATTTTTTCAACGCGTGGCCTTAACCTTTAACCTGAAAGATCAAGTACCAGTTGCAAGGTGATGGTCCATCATTGTGTCTCCAAACATACCACATTTGTTGCATTTAACATTATGGTGACTTTTATGATGTTTGACAAAGTTTGACCTACGAACTTGACCAAGCCAGAGTTCCTAGAATTCGAAAAATTTGAAGGATTCAAATTCTAAAGTTGTCACCCAAACGGACGGACGGGCAAACAGACGGACGAAAAGAGCAAGTCTTCTCTTCGTACAAATCAAGTGAAAGGTATCAACTAACAGACACTACTGTTTTCATTCAACAAAATGTGATAAGCTTAAAATTTGACGGTCCCATTTATCATTCAAGTTGGGAAACCTGCTAAGAATTTCCCCTTGGAATTTACCAATGTCACTAGGCGCAGCAATTAACCGAGATTCGCATTCAGTCTCAACTTTTAGAAGGTCATGGAAAATACGGAGGGCACGGAGGGTATTGCATGGATAGGTCACACTTGGGAAGAGTCTTCGAATCACCTTTAAAGTTCCAAGAAGATCGTAACATACGTTTCCAAATGATGGGTGGTCGTCATACTTCAAACCCTCCAATTCGAATCTGTCAAAAGCCACTCAATTGTTATCACGATGGAACACAATTCGTTTAAAAATTATTTAACAGGAACAATACAACTTACGACTCCAATTTAGGAAACTGGATAGTCGGATCTTCATGGCCGACGCTAGGATAAAACAATGGGTGGTTCATGGAACATGAATGTTCAAGATACAGATGTTTTAAATTGGGTAAAGGTGGAAATAAGATACAAATTGTCCCGTCATTATTTCCTAAAACAGTGACTTATTATCAGTTTTATGGCCCAATGAATTTACCAAAAGTTTATGACCACCAGACCATGAGTTTCAACCAACAATAGGCTCTCCAGTGTCGATGAAAACATATTAAGAATTTCCTGCAGCAAGGAGTACCGATGTTGATGTACCGTATCAGTCGGGAAAAAATTTACGTATTTAACAGGTAGTGTAATCTTTGATGACGACAGACATCTTTGAAGGATTGAATACCATCTCAAATATGATTTGTTCATTGATTCATTTGAATTTTGCTCTGGATAAAGTTCAATACGAGTAATTCTGTCAAGGTCTGGAAGAACACGATAAAATAATCAGATCCAAACACTGCATTGTAGTATTTTATAATATCACCATGGCGATTATGAACTGCTTCAATTATTGGGTACTCATTGCCACACAACATGAGGGTCTCCACATTTGGGAATATTGCGAGCATCCGACTAGCAGCCTTCCTATCTTCTTCAATTATGTTCCAATCAATTGATTTCACACATGTAAGTCCCGGGTACCACCTGAAAGCAGGCGATCAATGTCAAAGTTATTTTATCTACTATGGAAGGAATTTGTATTATGCAATTATAACAAAATGGGAACAGAATTGACAAATGTAATGCGGAGAACGTGTTTCGTATTAGCAGCTACACCAGTGCCATTGTGCACTTATGTGTAAAAATCATACCAGGGTAGATATTTACTGTAGCACTGGGACCGAACTTTAAGTTGTTAAATCACTTAGACCCCTTACTTTTTAACAAAAATGTCTTCATCGCCATTACATTGGGTGAGTCCAACATATTTTGCCATTTTAAAGATGATTTCTGTCTGTGATTGATTTCGGTCTTTGGATTCTATTAGTAATATTGAGGTTTGAAATTGAAGATACATTATCTTATTTACTGCCCTCACCACGACAATAATCACACCACTCAGACCAATCAAAAGCGTCGTAAACAATCCTTTTCACATCAGGAAAGAGTAATGACAACTCTGCTAGTCTTGACGCCCTATTCTCCTGATTTCTCGTCCTATTCTCTTGGCAGGAAAATACATATTCAACCCCTGGACCGATCAGAGATTTGTCTCCAATCCCACCAAGTGGACAATTGTGACGACGTACGCAATCAAGCCCCATTGTGAACCTTCCCTGAGAATCACAGCACTCGTAATATACACATGATGACGCATGTTGAAAGGGTCCAGACATTTGGAGCAGCGAAGCTGCAATCTAAACAAAAGCAGTATAATATTTAGGCTTGACTTACATATACAATATTTTAACTTACACAAAACTTTTCACTTAACCACGACAACGTGTCATCATTAAACTCATTGCCTTCTTCATTGTATAAAAGCTTCCTTCCTTCATCGGCACAAGTAACAGAAACCCACGTCATCATGATAATTTCTGTCACGTCCAAGTAAGACAATATCTTACGGACAACCTATAAAATATTCGCCATGAAATAGATTACTGAATCGGACCGAAGAAATGTACCCCGGCTACATTTCTCGGACATCAAATTTACAATTTATTACAAAAAAATTAATTGGTCGACAGCTTTCGATGTTTATATATACTCACAATGTGATTGGATAAGGCTTGGTCTTGGGGTGAGTTAACGTAATCGACAACTATTCCGTCTTCTCTTTCTCGAAAGGATGTAAATGACGAAATTTCCATACCGATTGAAATTATTTTGAAAACCTGTCAACTATTGGCTTGGGAAAATTTCGTCAAGATATAAATTGGGCTTAGATTTTTTTAAGAGTTTGCTGATCTGTACGGGTTGAAAAGGTTTGCTGTTGTATAATGACCTACAGCTGCTGGTAGAAGGGTTAGAATATTTTGATCTATGGTAAAGAGCAAAATATCTGCATTAGGGGAAAGTCGCCATCCCTCCTATTTCCCATCAACCAACGTGTTATAAATAATATTATACAGTGTCGGTCTAAAGGGAGCATGCATGCATAGTACAACCCTTTGGGACGGGGACGGAAATAGATCCCTTTTTCATTGTTTCGCATAACTGACCCTTCCTTTGACAAGACAGAGAATATTTCCTACCTGCTTGGTATAAAAGATATTATTCAGTGCAATGCAAGTTGGGTGGGATGGACCCATTCCATTCCACCCAACTTCTAATCCCTCATCCATCCGATAATGGGGGGACTATGATTAAGCCAAAAATGCCCCACCCTACTACCCAAAAACTAAACAATTTTATACACGTTAAGCTTTAATGTAACTTGGTTGTCACACGCATTTGCTTGATTTTCAGTCTTTACTGTGGTTAATTAATGCTCATCACGCAAGATTTAACCTCTATTCGGATATCCAACTCCAAGTGGAGAGAATGCTCTTGACTAAACAAATCCAACTTTACTTATCTAATCCAACAACTGCTTTACAGTTCTTATAGATAATTTATATCCCGTCCATTTACGATTTGTAATAAGTACGAGGGCCGCCCCGACTTTATAAATTTTGATCCCTTGAATTGAAGTACAGGGTTTGGAAGGCTGACATTCTGCAGGTCAGAAAAGAATCTTATAATAAACCCAATGATGAATTTTTATCACTATTGTCATTCAGAGTCTATCGTTATAACGGATTGCGACAGAAAAACACGACAGAAAAACGCAGCAGAAAATCTGTTGTGAATATTCAGCATTCACGTGTTGTTAGTGCTAAGATATCGAGTGACCCAATCGAATGTCGAGAAACATTCCTCTTATGCTTATGCCTTGAACGCAATAATTAAACGTTTGGGAAGGAAACAAATGCAACGCAGAAGTAAAAAAATATCACCCGCTTTAATGGCTTCAGTTTTTTGCCACAACTAGAGAGGTGCACTGGTTGTGGGTCTGGCTTGACTCAGCGGAGGTAGATTTGGGCTGAAGCCGTCTGTAGATTCTCCAGGTTCGCCCTATTTTTATTTATCAAATTGTATAAGGCTCATGCAAGCTTATATTTCACAAATTGTGAGCCCATCAATGTGGTAGATTTAAAATCATTACAACTTGTCCGAAATGGCCCATGCCAAGATTTTTGCGTTAACGATTCAATGCAACGGTACTATATATGAACCTTCCCTTGCATGTTGTGAGGCAATTTTCCAATTGACTTGATAAGGACTTTTTGCGTTTTCTATATCGTTGTTTGTAATGTCGATTTGATTGTTTCTACCGGAAATTCCCAGATAAGAAAAAAATTAACGCAGAAAAATCCACCGAAACGTAGAAAATATGGCTTATAGACATGGCCTTTTCTAGTGTTGAGTTATTACGCGACTACGCGGTCTATTCCACATTATCCGCAACTTAGTCACCGAATTACCACTTACATAGGATAATGATTTGCTTTAGTGGTAATATGATTCCATTTTACAGTCTGTAGAATTGGAATGCGTTTTAATGCTGATAAACTATATGATGATAATTTATTACAAACAAACATGACTGCAAATTTTCACAGGTTTCTTTTCCTTTTGGTACATTTGCTAACGTGGAACTACTTCATGTAATGAAATCTGGTTACAGGCTTCCTTCTTAGGTTTCCCACCTCCTTTAAACAATAGGAACCTCCGGCTTCTTGGCTTCCTCGGCTGGCTTGCTCGCTTCAATGTTTTCTGGCGCCTCAACTGGTTTCACATGCTGGTGAACAAACCTCTTGACTTCGGGCTTTGAGACCGCAACTGGGTTGGATGCTTCGGGCTTCTTTGGCGCTTCAGCTGGCTTGGGTGCTTCAGGTTTCTTTGGCGCCTCTACTGGCTTGGACACTTCGGGTTTCTTTGGCGCCTCTGCTGGCTTGGGCACTTCAGGCTTCTTTGGCACCTCGGCTGGCTTGGTTGCTTCGGGCTTTTTTGGCACTTCAACTGGTTTCACAGCAACAGGGGCAGCTCGCTTGACAACTGAAACCTCTGGTTTCTTGGCTTCTTCTGCTGGCTTGGGTGCTTCGGGTTTCTTTGGCGCCTCTGCTGGCTTTGGTACTTCGGGCTTCTTCGGCGTCTCAGCTGGCTTGGGTGCTTCGGGCTTCTTTGGCGCCTCAGCTGGCTTTTGTACTTCGGGTTTTTTTGGGGGTTCAGCTGGTTTCACTGCGGGGGCGGCCAGCTTGACTACCGGGACTTCTGGTTCTTTGGGCTCCTCGGCTGGCTTGGGTACTTCAGGTTCCTTTGGCGTCTCTGCTGGCTTGGGTATTTCAGACTCCTTTGGCGTCTCTGCTGGCTTGGGTTCTTCGGGTTTCTCTGGAACCTCCGGCTTGTATCCCTGGAAATGGTCAGAGTGTGGTCGACCCCACTCTGCAATACTCGGACGACGACCTTTCTCTCCGCTATCACCCCGCTATGCATATTCAAATAATGAATAATTAAGTACCCCATAATTTTAAGATATTTCATAAAATCTTACTGGTGCCGCAGAGACCGCGGCGGCCAAAAACACCGCGGCGGCTATGAGTCGGATAACGCGAACCATTGTCAAGTCTCGTTGGGATTATAAAAGAAGAATAGGAGATTACTTACTCGGATGAGAAATAACCTGTGTACAAATCATGGCCCAATCATCGGCTTTATATACCCCATTTTACAGCAGTTTCAGCCAGTTCTGTCTTGAAAGATGACTTGCAACATTTAGTATTACCATGAAAATAAACTAAAGCAACTTAAATTTGCCAATTCTATGAGGATAATGACATCACGCAGCTCGTCCAGGACAAAGCGTCCCAGAATTAACTAAATCTCCCACAATTGTAACGCCAGATGCGTGTTATGAAATGGGTTTTACCCGACTATGTTGATAATGATTTTATTATAGAATTTGGACTATTCTCACTTAAATAAATAAATAAAAATTTTAGGAACAGGAGATGTCTAGTTTGAAATCACGAAAATCATAACATCAATTTGCTAATCCAAATTAAAATAAAATGATACAACTAAAGCACCAAATATGCTATTAATAAGTCGCTTGTGACATTATGCCATTTTATTCAACAATACAATAAATGATTTCATATCTGCGTCATTAAAAGGACAGATTATGGGAATTAAACAACTTCCAACTCGGTTTATCGAGATAAATTTTTTGTGAACGTGCAAATTGAATATATTCAGAATACAATGGAAATAAGTATTTTTGTTATTAAATCATTATTCCAGATTCATTAGACCTGGATTGTTTTCTATTTCATAAAGTTCATTAGAACTCACAAGTCAAGAACCAAACAAGGATTTTGTGCAAAAAATATAATACAGCAGAAAAAGGGTTCATTTTGGACAAACATTGTACATTGAATAATCTACGGTTTGAACTTA
>JAQIWQ010000283.1:0-19804 GCA_034695825.1 Folsomia inoculata | reverse complement strand
CCAAATGGGCCAGATAGTAACCAACATCTAAGATTTGCCAATTCACGACTTGTCTAGTAAATCAATACCACAGAAATCAATACAACAGAAATTATTCATTTTTCCAAACAGGGCAATTAGTCAGATGAGCTGTTTAAAAATTCCACACAAATCATCTATATGAATTAATTGTTTCTTACACGAAGATCCATCCCATTGCAGACTTTCAAATTTTTGATGTCAACTATAGACTTTCCATTGGGAGGGTTGTGGGTGGTTCTTTGACAACAAGGTCCCGAGCTGATATTGGTTGCCCTCATTCCTATCTTGTTCATAATTCAAATCATGTTCCGAAATTAACAATGATCTTTTTTCAGCCACTTCGTTGAGCATTTTCTGCGAATTATGAACGCCAGCAGGGTCAGCTGCAGCTTCCATGACATCCAGCCATTCCAGACCCATGTAGTACATCCTCTCATCCACGGTAAAGGTGGCGATATCATGGATACTGTTAGTGGTTAAGGACACTCCGGTGGATAACCCGGAAAGCACTCCTTGAGCCATGTCACTTGCCTTGATACCGTAGACATACTGTAGGTTCAGTAGGACTTCCAAAGCCATCATCTCATCATCTGGAGACGGCCATTGCCCTCCATTTTTTTGCGGTCCTTTCCCGATTAAAATTGTTTTCAGTCCTATGAAGCAGCAAAATGAAAACTGAAGAATTTTACCTGTGGGACCCCTGAAGTTTCCCCTGTTTTTTGATTTTTTTTGAAAATTGCAGGATAAGCGCAGTGTAACCACGAATAAGAGATCTCTAATTTAAACTAGTCTTTAGGAACCGAATTAATTTTACGATACTTTAAAAAAATGGGCCATGCATTGCTGCTATTAAGAACCCTTGTTTCAATCCTTAGCCTACTCCTATTACAGAGGTAAACCAACATACCCATGTCCAAATCAGAGTTTAGAATATCTCGAAATAGACGAATATGGAGAACATAACGTCGTATCATTGCATAAGATGCAATTGGATTACCAGCAATATCCCACGGTTCAAATACCCCTTTGCCAGTCCCTTGGCGATAGTCCTCCAAATAATCGTTCATGTGGAAGAGTAGTGTCCTAAGGTTGGTTGCATATCCTTGAATTCTGTTGACTAATTCATCTTTCTCAAATGATGCAAGACGGATAAGGTTGTTGGATGCTATTGACGGAAAATTTATTTCTAGTTCTTCCTCCTTGTTTGAGTTGGATATTGGTGTTGGGGTATACTGGGTAACGGATATGGCTATTGTTGGAAGAACTGTAGAAAAAAACAACCGAAACATAACAGATAATCAGAGCAGTGACGTTATGAGATAAATTTAGGTTCGTTTTTGTGTGATTGAGTAGAATAAAATAAGCAGAATTTGTTAAAAGAGAAATCATAACACAACACATTATGTGTGGTTAGTTAAACAATCATTTGAGTTAACAATGCATGTTTATATCAATTATTTTATTGCTATTGTCGTCGTATCGAAATGGAGAGATTTACAAACGCTCATATTCAATATTAAATACAAGAAAGAAACTTAATTCCAAGTTAGTAAAGCTGTCTCTAAGGAAAGACTACGAGATTTGTGAGAGCTTTTTCGTACATACCTCGATGATTAGATGGTTCGATTACTGACAATGATTGTTGACTTGTTGCATGTATGAATGCGTCAAAAAATTGTAAAGTTGAAACGTACAAGCTGGCAAAAATATGCTTAACAATTTAGGTCCTAATTACTTTCACAGCTATATCAGTATTGATACAACTGTAACAAGATTAACCTGAAAAATTCTACTTTAAGACGAGTGTTGCTTGAAATGGTGCAACTATGTAAGTAAAAAAGTTTTGTTCAAATATGGGAGTCTAAAAATGTCGGTAAATTTTCTTCTTTATATGTGATTTAAATATATCGTGAAAAAGCATTTTATTGAGTTAAAAAGAAGTCTAATTTATGAATACGACAAATGGCAAAATTGTTTGTAACTTTTGTTATTTATAGATATCTTTAACAGTTGGAGGACAACTATTTACAAAAACTTTACAGTTTTATTGACTTTCTTTCCAAGCTTTCAACACGGAAACCGTGCCTTTTTATTATTGATGTTTATATTAATGTACGGTTAGGGAAAATGTAACGCACCGGGGATGTGAAGCAAGCTTCTTTTTTATAAAAATTTATAAAAGAAAAATGCAACAAAAATGATAAAATGGTTGAAAACTGGTTTATGTTTCAAGCTGACGACTAGAATTGTTTTTGCGCGACAGATAATGGTCAAGTTTACATACCACACTTTAGGGAACCTCATTAATTGAATACTGAATTTAATTTTTGATTATATACCGATAGTGGACATATCTGCAAAGAGCTAAATTTTGGGGATCATCAACTAATGGCTCACCGTGTATTGTGTGGATGAAATTGACATGGTCGGATGTAGTGGGAGTCCCATTGAAGGACAATTAAGTTTTATCCAAAAATAGCTTGGGGAAATTAAAAAGATAAAGTAAAGAATGAATAAAGATCTTCAAAGTCAATCTGGTTCACAACCAAGCGCTCAAATTCTAGGAATCACGCCACCCACCAATAAGTTGGATGAGATTTATCTCATCTAACGAAAGTTTTTTTATATATTTATTTAATAATAATTTGGGTGGTTCTCATTCTCTCCCCACAGATTCTAAGGACGAGAAGTACATACATCGTCGGAATTAAATTTATAGTTAAATTTTGTAGATAATTTATAGATAATTCGTATATATTAAACATATGTGATGCGGACTAGAAGCAAGATTTTCTCATAACACTTTGTGCAATTATATAATCTGACGTTTGAATAAAAAAATAAAAAAATAAACAGCGTGGCCAATTAATAACCCTATGCACAGGATAAACCAGTGTTTATTTTCATTACAATTTACTAGTTATTAGTTTACAAATATTACCGTTTGTTCCGAGTGTACAAAACAAGCTTTAATTTTTTACTTGTTAAAACAAAATCAGTTTATCATGTTATCCGCAGTTGTTATCCATACCTTATCCTATGGGATGGACAAGTGTAATTTTAGAGTTACTTCTCAATTTAAGAATAAAGGTTAATCAGAGTAGTGTCGGTTCTGATGCAATTTACATACCACGGCAGGGTGTTAAGTCTTAAATCATCGAATTAATTTTACGCTGAGTATTAATAAATAAGTACAGTAAAATAAACAGGAACACCAAAATTGTGTACAAAAGTTTACCGATTCTTAAATATAATCAAAGTAAACATATGGTGGTTAGCTGAAACTGGAAAATTTGTCAACATGAACAAATTTTGAATGTTTTTTTTAAATATCAGTGATATTTGTGACATCCTGGTAGATTTTATTGGTAGCATCTTGAATTTCCAAGTTGTGGTAGGAGAACAAATAAACCAACAGAGTTGGCATAATGGCAAATACCAGTTTCTGTCAATATCAATCACAAATCAAAACGTGAAGTACAATAATGATGATAGTATTATGTAAAACATTTTAATATTAAGCTTACAAATATGACAAAAGTAGATGTTACCATGGATCCTGAGAAGATGGAAATTCCTGTCTCAAATGTAGGAATAATTCCAGTCCAGTAATTGTTGGATGCGTTCAAATCCTGCTCCTTTAGTCGCATAAGTATTTCTCGAAACTGTAAGTTTAGAATAAGCTTAATATGGTAAAGTTTCACATTGGAAATTGTAAGATGAAATATTAGTATCAATAAATGGTATAGTGGAATACTGCAGTTTAATAAACAATTTACTGGTACCACACAGGGTTCGGAAAAACCCAAGGTTTTATATCAAAAACATCTACCCATGGGTTTTATTGGGTTTTATCGGGTTTAATTATAATTTATAATAGTAAAGGAAAGCAATGATAAAAATACATCAATAATGACCATAAACAACTTTCTAAGTTCTTAAAATCATTTTTCAATTTTATTTGAGTTTATAATGGTAGTGAAAAAGAATTTCTTTAGAAACTTGATGGAAGTGGGGTTGTTACTCTAAAGTTGTTCAATTAGCCAGACAATCGCTCGAACTGACAATCTTTAAACTTACCACCTCTTACAACACATTTATATTTATAAATCGCAGCGTAAATATTAAAACTCACTAAAGCCAACCAAAAACCCAATATAATCCTGGGTCGAATATTCAGGCCACATATGATATAGACATGACTGTCACCCGACAAAGTGTTTCTTCTGATATTATTAACTTAATGCAATGCCAATTAGTCATGGTTAATGATTACACTAATCGTTGTATTAACATAAATGGTCAGAATATCAAATTGGGTTGACTCAGAACTTTTATGTTCTGGATCAAATCACAAGATGTACTTAGCGTTGTTATAGATGTAAGTCCGAGGGATGTGGTTGCTTAGTATTATTTACTTACGATTAAACCGGGTTATTTGAAAAAAAATCTTTTAATGTACCCTGTAATTCGCTTACCTTGCTTTCAGCTTTGCAGAGACAGATAAGTACCAGCAAGTAATTCACCGTATTTAGAGCCAAATCAATTCCATAAAGAGCATTTTCTTTGTTTCCTAGAATAATGGTTAAGAAGTCCACGACGTCCAGAGTATAGAGTGTCATGTGCCATCCCAAAAAGTTACCAAATTTGCAGGTCGTTCTGATATTCATCAGGCTCAATGAAATCAATCCTTCCCGCACTTTTCTATTCCGGCTTTCCTGATCTTGAATCAAGGGGAATTTGAACTGGTTGACCGCTAGCAGCAGTAGCATTGCGACTTCGAGGGGTAAAAATTTAATTGTAATCCTAAATCCCCAGTTGATGAACTCTGACGTAGAAGTGACACAGACTACAATAAAACATGCTGAATTGTTGGCATATGATGAACAATTTTGGATCTTGAATAATTCACAGCCCATCGTGATCAAGTTGCTGGAGTGATGTTCAATGAATGATGTTGATCTGATGTCCTCTTCATAAAAAGTGGTCCATTCCTTTGTTGTAAGGAAAAACAAAAACCAAAGAAACTTGGCAGCTTGGATGATCAGCAAATAATTTGTTAGCTATTGAAAGACAAAAATCACTTAGACAAATCAGAATACTTCATTCAAAGATGAATGCAGGAAATGAATAAAACTAAATAAAACACAACAACAATTGAAAAGGTGTACGTATTACAAAACCATCGCAAAAACCTGCAAGTTAGGCACGATTGGCAAGAAGGAAGTGATAAAAGTTTGTAAACCAATTGAGCGCCATTTAAAGTGAATTAAAGGCAAATTCAGCTAATTAAGTTAGTCGGTATTAACAGTAATAAATTGAATTGTCACAATTCACATAGTTCCGAAGCAAAGACGTCATTGAAGTGCAAGTTAATTAACCGAAATGGTTGCATTTTTAGAATAAGAAGACATACATTGTTTGATAAAGTCGTATTTGCATTTCATTAACTTTGGACAGCAAAAAATGGACAGGTAGTTTTAACAGGTCGAAAACGAGAGAAAAAGGTTTCGCTACAGATAATGCAGTGGAATTATTTACACTATTTGCTAAGTAATTTTATGACTTACCAAGAACAGTCCGTTTTCTGCCTTGAAGAAAAGCTTATTGCACAAATAGAAATATGCCTGCTGCAATTGGTCCATCTTGGCGACGGTGTAGAGCACAAGACCGCAGCTGGTAATTGATCGTAGCAACCGTAATCTGTAGATGGAGTATATGAAAATCAGGCTTGTGTCAATCACCGCCCATAAGCAGATGTAGGTGTGCACCACTGAAGTCAGGGCCTGAAAGGATAAACTAGCATACGCTAGGTTATAAAACATATACCCCTTAGGAGTAATTGTTTTTATCCCAATAATCATAATTTTCCCAGTCCAAATAAATTACTTTTGATCGGCTTGTTAGTAAATAAACAATAGTACCCATACATTCATAAGCGCTTGGCATAAATAATAAGGCGTTTATTATCATTATTGTTAGGATATGTAACATCAACGGCAACACATCAAATTCGAAGATGAGCCAAATCGGTGCAGAGGGCGACCCGTGGTGGTTCGATCGACACCCACCGGCCCCCATAATCAATTATGAATAGGTACACGCAATTTATCAATTTAATTTTGAAAAGTCATATTCTAAAACTAGTGATAACAATTTGGCAAAAACTCGTAAACTTCCCACAGACCGCCTTTGAGATATGAACAATAAACAGATTATAGACACTGGCTCTTGATAATTCTGGTTTCACCGTAAGTTTTAAATTTGGCAAGGCAGATATTACAATTCAGGTTCTGCGAGGTTACAATTATTGTAAAAATCGGTTCATAATTAATAATTAGCAACATTTAAATAGAAGAAAACCGATAGATATGCGTGTAAATGACGTCACAATGTTCCAGACCATGACATATTTATTACCGTCATCGAATCAACAAAAATTCATAAAAATACCAAACCCCTTCAGAAGCCCCGAAAACCCTGAAAAAATCTTACAGTGCAGTTTCATTTAGCCCAAGCCAGAGTGTCAATAATTTGTCGTAGACTTGTAGAACGAACGGTCGGAAATTTATGAACTTTCCAAACTGCCTTTATATTAGTCCTTAAACGATCACAAATCTCATAGCTCGGATGAATCGCATAGCAGCCAAAAATAATTCCATGGAAATCAAACAAACGTAATTTTAAGTAAATATTTGTTATTCATAGGCAATTTAACTATCATACAAAGGATCAGCCTTCTACGGCCACTAACTGTACAAAACTGGTTTGGGTCACCCACTACCGTGCTATGTACAAACAAAAACGGTTATTTGTAGCTATTATACAATTTTCATGCCGAATTTCATCGCTCAACGACCGTTCCTTACATATCGGCCAAAATAAGTGTGAGTCACCCATCGGTGTCCTTCAGGCAACTGAAATGACAATTTGATTTCATATTTCTCAATTGTATGCAATTAACTATTACTATGCCAAAAATCAGCATTTTAAATCAACCCATCTAAACTTCACCAAAACCAGTAGGGGTTCCAATAACCCCCACTGGCCTTCCTATAGACCGATTTGGCTCATCTTCGAATTCGATTCATGTGTTGACCATGACCTGTGCAAAGTTTCAAGTCGATCGGTTGAGATTTGCGGATGTTATCGGTAGACAGACAGACAGACGGACGGACAGAGTGATCACATATGCCCTCGCCAGGTTTCGGGTTTTTACTTCCAAAACATATGGTTTTCCTTACTCTGATTTCGCTATATCTGGTTATCCAGTTTATTTAACAATGCAATACAAGTAGATCATTATGCGTAAATCAGCATTATACTAAGTATAGCCTTGTATTAGTTGGTTATTTTAGCACCAATGGATCAGTCACGTGTGTTGGGGTGTTATATCTTATTATCCGCATTTCCGGGTGTCACAGCGGATGTATTTTCCACCGTTAATCATGTAACGACGTCCTCCTCTTCGGGAGTGGAACTCTTCAGAATAGTCATAGTGGGGAGATCGTCGCAACCTCAAGCTCCCATCCATCTTATTTAGATGAATTTCATCTATTGCAGCCGAAGAGTCTAATTTATAAAAATAATCTTATTTGCCATATAAATATTGTAATGCTGTTTATCTGTAATACCCGTTAAACCATGGCAGTGTGCCCCTGCTACCAGTAAAGTCATAACCAGCAAAGTCGATAGAACCTTCATTGTAACTAAAATGCGCCAGAATTTTATTTGGTGGTAACTCACTTTAAGTTTTGAGTAATTTTTACCTTTTTGTGTTTTCAAACCAATGCGATAGTAACGACTTCTAAAAGAGGAATGAAGTGAATGACGAATGCCCAAATTCAATTTATATGAATGTTGTAATAACTGTGGATTGATTGCATTCCGAAATTAAATTTCTTAGAAACAATGCCCATTGTTTCTCAATTATCTCAATTAGTTGTGTAATTGGAACAAAGGAAAATTAAAAAGATTCAAGAAATACCATTTAACAAATGGAAAAAAACAATGTTTTAGGACCATGATGGCGTTAATTAGCTACAAGGCCCTGTAATATACTTCATGACTAAGTTCACAAACAGAAAGATATAACGGACTTTACATTTATTAAGTATTTGGAATAAATGCTTAACGGGAATGCTCCGTCTGTCCGTCTGTCTGTCTGTCTGCCAGCCTGTCTGTCTGTCTGTCTGTTGGTTCTTTAACTTTCCAACGGTTCAATATTTTAAAATTCTATTTTCGCCAATCGACTACGGAGGTCCTATCTCAGATAAAGTCCGTTAATGGGCCCTGTAGGTCATGACCATCATAAAGTTAAATAGCAACACCCATCAAATATGGTATAGTTGTACAGCTAGTACCAAGGGCTATCGTTTTTGCCAGTGGTACTTGGGTCAAAGGCCAAGGTTTAAGGGCTCAGTTCAAAAAAGGTCAGGAACATTTTTTTCCTGTTTTTAACGGAAATTACGAAAATGACATTCCTTTTGACCTACGACTTCCCCAAGTGACCTCCAAAGCGGAACTTGGCCCTCGTATGGCTCCGGTGACCTTCAGTGACCTTAAAAAACGGTACTTTGTCCCCTTTGACCCTAGTGACCTCAAAAAGCGTTACTTTGTCTCCTTTTATCGTAGTGACCTCCAGCGACATCCAAAAGCGTTACTTTGTCTCCTTTTACCGTAGTGACCTCCAGCGACATCCAAAAGCGGTACTTTGTCCTTTCTGTCCCAAGTGACCTCCAGTAATCCCCAGAAACGGTACTTTGTCTCCTTTGACCCTAGTGGCCTCCTGTCATCCCCAAAAGCGTTACTTTGTCCCCTTTCACCCTAGTGACCTCCAGTGACCTTCAAAAGCGTTACTTTGTCCCCTATCGCCCCAATAATGTATATAATGACGGTTTAACAGGACAAAAATGTCCAGTCTTTCCAAATACTTCGGTATACCCGCTTATCCAATTTATTATTATTGAATTTAACATTTTTTTGGACTCTCTCAATTAAGGCTCGTATGTACCGGCGGAAAACTTTGTTTTGTTAAGTGTAAAATTTTAAATGTCACAATTAAAGAATGAAGCCTTATTATTAATGGCATAAGGCTATTTATTGAAATCCGAAATAAGGCACTTAGACCATACGAAACTGAGGGTGTCCTTGAAACAATCAGCCTTAGAAAGGTGTGAATTGAAAAATGTCACAAATTGCTACAAGAGTATACTAAATGGTCCCAAGATTTAAACAGTCTCAAATTCCCATTTTTTAATTCGATTTGGGTAATTTGATTTTCCTGGCCATGGGAGATTTTCATCAGGATTTTTAATACACATAAAGCGCGAGCATGTATTGCGAGAGCTAACAGAAAATCCCACGCTGGCAGACAGACGGACGGAAAGTTGTAAACCACAAATGATTTTGCCATCATCATTGTGATAAAATATTTGAATAATAATATTTATTGCGACGAGAAATTCTGACGGGCTGAGTCCTTACATGGCAAGAGAATTTGAACTTATAGAGCTAATAATGTAAAAGTAATTAGATCATGTGTAGCTAACGGAGAATTGTTTTGACATTCCATTTTAGTTCATTACAAATTGCATAATTCACTTTATCCTTCAACTGCTCAACTCCCCCATGATTACTTTTCTGCCCTGTCTAGAAAGTTATTTTATTACAGCCATTTTTTACTCCACAATCTACCTGGCAAATTTATTCTGTAATGCAGGGTTTGAGCTACTAGCAAAATACTCACTTGACAATTCATTTGCATATGATGTTCACACTAGTTACCTCACTATGAATGGCCATCCCTGCAACTTAATGAGGGCACAATTGGAAAAAATCTTCCTCATAAAATTTCTAGGTCACTAATAAACGTACAATGCGAGTACTTGGGAATATTCTTATTTTACAAGAAAAACTTCCAGTGTTTCCAAAAAAATCTTAGCATTTTTAACCACCCTGTACCATTGGTTTTTAAAAAAAATCTGTTGCCACTAAAGCTCAAATTTATGGATTTTATGATGAATTAAGTTACAAATCAAATGGCTGAAAAGGAACCATATGATACGCTTGGTTGAAATTAGAATGAAAGTTTGATGATTTAGTATGATTTGATTTAGAGAAAAAATGATTTGTTTAAAGTTGTCATCTTCATGCATGGGTTGTACAAGGAATTTGAAAATTTGAAATTTGGATTTGTATTTGTATTGAAGCAGTATGTATTTGTTAACAATGTATAAAAACAGTTTCGCATTGTCTTGAACAAACGAAAATTAATGGGAACAATGCCTTTATGAACATGAAAGAATTCCATAACTTTAATATGTAGTCATAAATTTCCGTAATAAATTTACAAACAATTAGACATAAAGAAATTTTCTTTCACAATTCCTCTCCCTACCATCAAAATTATGCAGAATTGTTTGCCACTTAAAATTCCATAATTTCTCAATTCACATCGTTCCGTTCTTTCCTCCTAAAAGCGGCTGACCAAGGAATTTCAAAGTTTTGATTGGTCATATTCGAGTTTTCAATTTTGTACAGTACAATTTCCATTTATGATCCGAAGATTTAGCAAAAAAACTCCATCAGATGGAAACGCAAAATGCCACGAGGTCGAATTCTACAAGCACAGGCACAGTGGAAATGATAATGTAAAGTACAACAAAATACAACGCTAAAACTTACCATTATTGCAAATGACGGTATTTCAGGCAGGAATTTCACACCATTCTCAGTTAGATGTACGTTATACTTTCTCCTAAAAACTAAAAAGTAATGATGTATTCCACTCAGGAAACTTAAAAATGATATAGAAATTTGTGAGTTGTTCGCATCTTTGTCACTGAAACTATTCATTTTGCTGTCAAATTGAAGACAAATCCTTGGACAACTTCCTGCCGTAATTTAATCCTCAGTAAAAATAGCGAGTTTTTGAAAGTATGGAAATTAATTTTAATATCCAGGAATGGTTGTGCATTCAGGTTGCAGAGAGATGATATCACTGATGAATTCAACGCGAAACTGGTATGGTAAATGAATCTGGCAGATTAAATTTATACATTGGTCATATAAAATGGACAGACGAAATAGTTCCAGAAGAATGAATGTATGGACGAATTGCTTAGTTCTGGGTGGGACATGTAGCAAATAGAAGCAAGTGAACCAACCCGATGACAACTTTTATTCATTCCCACCGGACGTAATGAATTCTTCCTAACCCTGCCTCCCAATTTTAACTAGAATGATTTGTTTATTGGAAATTACGTACATATGTTAACTGTTTTTAGGCTGTATTGGTTAGTGTAGAGACTTTGGAACTAAGGATAATTACTTCAGTTGGATAACCCTGAAACAGGGCCTACAGTTGGCCAATGTGACCTTTAAAAGGTAGCCAGGAACCTTCTTCTTAGCACTTTGCTTGACCAGCGAGAGAGCATCATACAGCGATGCTGCTCCCCTGGCTGCTTAGGTAGGAATTTAATTAAGCCCATTCAAATAGTTTACTCGTGGGGTTTGTTTGCAACACCTTTCCGGGTAGATTTATTAAGTATTTGGAACAAATTCTTTATGGGAATGCTCTGTCTGTCTGTCTGTCCGTCCGTCTGATTGCACTCTAACTTTCGAACGGTTAGATATTTTAAAATTCTATATTTATTTGTTTTTGCCAATGGTACTTCTATGCCAATGGTCAAAAGTCCAGGTCAAAGAAGGTCAAAAAAATTCTTTTTACTGTGTTTCAACGGAGATTATGAAAATAACATTCCTTTTGACCTGCGACTACCCTAAGTGACCTTTAAAGCTGCAGTTTGAGCTCCCATGGCGGTAGTTACCTCCATTCACCTCCAAAAGCGGTACTTTGTCCCTTTTGACCCTAGTGACCTTCAAAAGTGGTACTCTGTCCCCTTTGAGCCTAGTGACCTCCAGTGACCACCAAAACTTTGTCCCCTTTCATTCTAGTCACTTGTGACCTTCAGTTACCTCTAATAGCGGTACTTTGTCCCGTATCGCCCTAGTAATGTTTAATGACGATTTAAAGCATAACCGGACAACAATGTCCAAGCATTCCAAATACTTCGCTAAATCCGTTTACCCGGTTTATTTCTTATCAGTACGACCTATGAATAGGTCTTAATATGTCAGTGGTTGATTTGACGTCACCATTGCGTTGGTGGATTTTACCAATTGATACTGATTATGAGTTCAAAATTTGGTACATGTTAAGACAGCTACTAGCCGTACCAAAACTAAGTACAAGTAGGATAAAGTGTAACTGGCTTAACGGCTCAAATGCCGTTATGTTAGGAAGAAAGAATATTATAAATGTTTTGAGAATTGTGCTGTTTTGAAAATAATTTTATTTCAGCTAAACAGAATATATTTCAATTCTAAAATGCTCGTCCATACAATAAAAAAGTGTCATAAATTTGCATCATCGCAATTTATTTAAACATTACGAAAATGAGTAAAGCTTATCTGACATTTGCCTAAAACTTTTGCATCTTCTTTTTAATTGTCAATTGTCCATTACGTTAATGTACCAAATTAAATGTATGTATACCTGATGCCTTTAATGCCTTATCAAATGAGCACATGAAACAACACATGTACCAACCTGGAATGCATGGGCGTATTGTACTATTTCAGGTCTGATTTCTACAGAGTGAAGGAAACAACTCGACGACACTTTTTAATGACAACGAATAAATCCCAACTGACAAACAAAATTGTGTTAAACTCGTATTCTCATCATTTCCTGGTCACACTGTTGTATAAATCTACTCATAACCGACACATACATTCAACTGGTTGAGTCATTACTGCCCAATTTTATGCAAGTAAAGTACTCATATCGTCATTGAATCCAAATTGATTAGCAATTTTGTTACAATACCGTTAACAATGACTCTACTATTTCAACATGGTCTGTTTGACTTATTGCAGAGTTCATACATGCTGTCGTTAAGGTTAATAGTGGTTTCGTTACTTACACCACCAATTACACCAATTACACCAATTACAATTAATTCAAGTCTTCAGTTGTGGTGAGATTTATACAGAAAAGGAGACAATCCTACTCTGAACTGATTGGATTCACACGGATGGACGTGGGTGATGAAAATGCTGACTACTTAAATTCATCAATTACAAATTTGGCTTTAATTTTACCTTCAAAATTTTAAACATGATTGATGATGGAGAAGACATTATATAAATTCATCTAAAGTATACCAAAGAACAATATGGTAATACATGCATACAATCAATAACAAACAGCATCTTGGCTACAGTGCCGATATAAGTACATAATTTATTTACATAATTGTATTTGTTAATAAACTTATTGATTGACCTATAATTGATTTAAATACATGATATTACAATAAAAAATCATATCATTTTATCCTAGTAAAAATGTTTGACATCCTTGTCTGCGAAATAGATTTAGAAATAATTCGACTATTCGATGAGAAATAGAAAGATAAACGGGTGTACCGAAGTATTTGGAAAGACTGGACATTATTGTTCGGTTTAGCCGTCATTATACATTATCGGGGCGATAGGGGACAATGTGCAGTTTTTATAGGTTACTAGAAGTAACGGGGGACCAACAACCGCTTTTAGAGGTCACTGGTGGTCACTAGGGTCAAAGAGACAAAGTACCGATACTGGTGGTCATGGGGATTGTCGTCGTGGTATCGACTGGGGTTGGCGATGTGGTGGTGGTCATGGAGATTGTCGTCGTGGTATCCACTGGGGTTGGCGATGTGGTGGTGGTCATGGAGATTGTCGTCGTGGTATCCACTGGGGTTGGGGTTATGGTGGTGGTGATGGGGGTTGTCGTTATGGTATCCACTGAATATCCACGGAAGTAAAAAATTGATTTTTGAAATCAAGACCAACATACTTTTGCATCTGAATTTTTGTTAAAGTATCATCCCAAGATAATGTGCATCAGAAACTGAGAATTTTTGTCAATTAAGTGATGAGTTAATTTCATTAATAATGTTGGATAGTGCCGGAATTTTTTTATCGAGTGTTCCAAAATTACCAGTAGGAAACATAAATTAATGAGCACATGAAAAAAATATGGATATCTTCAAAATCGTATTGAGAACATGTTGTACAAACTTTTGCAAAAATTAGACATAAATTGAAACAGTTGTTTGAAAAAAATTAGCAGTTGGTCTGAAATTTGTAATCACCCTCTGTATTCTGCTCTATATGTGGTGCATTGACTAATGGACATACTATTATTGATTTTTTACTCGTTGCGAAGTTGGACCTGGGTACGAGTAAACCGGAAAACAGCAGAACGTACTCATATGTAATTTAACGTGTGGTATGTAGAATATCCATGCATTAGTTTAACGTGTAGTCCACAATTGGATGTAATGTACCTTCTTTGGTGTGCGTGCAATGTAATTGTAACGGCTAACAGTTCAAATTAATTTCCGGATGGTGTCCTTTGCATGGGGGTGCATGGGGGGGGGTCTCTTAGTGGGGTTTTTCCGGTAAGGTAGTTTGTTTAACCGGGGGTATTTTTTCCTAAATGCACCTGACCTCTCTACTACTACGCTCAAAGTTGCCGAGCTTCTTCATCTCTGCTATTGCCTGTTTCATAATTAAGTAGTCGGCCGCCTAAATTTAAAAGTGAGCATGTGACTCAATTTAAACCAATCCTGTTTCGTTCCACGCAAAAAAACCTACTTTGGCCTCACTTTTAAATTTAAGCGGCCGACTACTTAATTATGAAACAGGCAATATTCATGACTACTTTTCAAAAGGAATTTTCATGACACATTTTCCCGAGTTCTTTTCGCGTCTGCCTAATTCCGTCCTGTTTGGTCAAAAGTTTTAAAGCAAAAATCACCTTGAGATTATTAATTCTTAACATTGTTGTATTCCAACACAGAAGTAAAAGGTATGTTACTACTGGGGTTTCTACATAACCCACCCATCAATCCGTAAACATTATGTCAAGTAATTTATCAGAACATCCACACCAACGTTGTCATTCTCCAGACAGACGGATACAACGTCACGCATTATGATAACCTAATAAACAAAGCAATCTACCTCAATGGGAACTATGCAAATTTATAATTGCTACGTAACTAATGCAACCTATATTCAATTTAAAATCCCATTAATTTCCGTGTCACACTGCACTTGGTAGTTCATTATTCACGCTACTTCAGCAGACTGTTTTTTTACAGTACAAAAAATTTACACATTGATGGTATTTTTTTTTATAAAAAAAATTATAAAACGAAGGAAGAAATATCCACAGCACTACATAATGGAAAGAGATCTATTAATCGCTTAAGGTGACTAATATAAAAACTTAATTTAAATTAAAAATTAAATAATAATAAATTAATTTTACAATAAATTTATTCATCAGAATTGGAAATATAACAAACGCGAAGGAATCAAGAATCAAACTAGACCAACGACATTCATAAATAATGATTGCAAAAGAAGGCACAGCGATTTTACAATTTCAATCTCAATTCATTACTTGGAAACACAGCACCAAACTTTATTGATTACCTCAAAATCTATAAAAAACATTACTTTCATCCATCAGATATAAATTTATATTTCGAGGCGGTAAATAATATCAATTGTTATTGAATTTATGAATAAAAATTAGACCAGGATTGACTATAAAGATTAAAGCCTTGTTGCACTGGACCTGAGTTTCATTTGTGTCGGAGGAAGGCGTTTTCTTAGTTGTTTTCTTGCTTTATTCATCCACTTGTTGAAAACATTTGGAAAAATGGTGGCAATCTCTCGAGTCCTTGGTAAAAGATGCCGATAATAATTATATGGGATTTGCAGATATTGTAAACTTTTACAAATCTGCTGTGGACTTTGGTTTTGTTGACGGATGGGAAAAAACACCTTCAAAAAGTCCCAATGCTTCTCCCACCGGTTAATTAACTTCTTTCTCTTGGGAGGTTCCTGCCATTCCCAAACCCAACACGGTCCATTTGCTATAGGAATAAATGTAAGAGACTGCAGTGATGGAAAGTGTTTAGCATATTCAACGAGTTCATTTTCATCCAGAAATTTAAGGGTACAATATTGTTTGAGGTGAGTTTGATTGTAATCATGGACACCAACAATCAATTCTTTGAGATTAGGAAATGCTGGAAGATTAATCGTCCCAGGGTGGTCGCTTGGAATTATTTTAAAGTGGAGATACTGTAAAGTTGGAGCATGCTTTAAAAACAATGCTTCAATGTGATGTGCATTATCTCGGTCCGTCAAGTTGTGTGCAGCCAGCCGAAGGCTTGTCAAAGGTTTGTCCAATTCCATGATACATTTCAAATCCTCTGGATTATGTACTTCTTCACCGTCAGATCGGTCAAAAGAAATTTCATGTGCAACAAGATTGGGATAGGGTGAGGATTTCTTGATATGTTCCAAAAGTAATGAACAGATTTGAGGTGTAGTGTTCATACGAATTGTTGACACATTTCTAATGGCTTGCACCAAATGTTGTAAAAGCGGGGAAATATCTGCAAGTTGATTCCACGAACCTGGCGGTTTCATGGACAACGTAAATTTTTGCAACTTTTTGAAACGAATTGTTGACAGAAGCTGATAATCCTCCTCCGAAATTCGGGCTTTCGGAGATAAAAGCCAGTTCAAGCCCAAGTCTTGCAGAGTAGGTTGAAGTTGTGCCAAAATTTTAATGTTTCTCTCAAAATCAACAGCCGAAAACATGCTCGCTAACAATCTGAGCTTTTTAACGTTGTGACCTTGAGGAAGAAACCAATCAAGATCTTGATCCAACTTGGCCGGTAATTGCGCTATCCCAAACAAAGAAATTTTCCAACGTGTCATTTGGGTATTCTTCATATCTTGAACATATCTAAACAATGCCATCGAGCCACTTGCTTCTTTGTAGCTGGAAAGGTGAAACTGAACAAAGTATCTTTTCTTTATTATTTTTCTTGCTTCTTCGTTCCACAATTTCGAGACCAAACGAGCCTGTTTCAAATCCCTCAAATGAAGATATGACAAAATATTGGATAAAACCTAGCATAAAGGATACCAATCATACAGATAACTTTTAAGCTTTATGCATTTTAACTTTTAAGCATTATGTTACAATGAATACCGAGAAAACTTACAAGTTCGTTATTTCCTGGAGTAAATTCTATCGTTGAATTCAGCGAGTTCGTATCCTTGTCTCTTTTTTTCAGTTTCAATCTACGGTCGTCCTCTGTAAATGCTTTCGGGTCCAAATCCCTTTCCTAAAGTATTAATAATTAACATAAAACACTTAATTAACGCATTGTACTGTTCCCACTAGAAGAACTGACCTTAAACCATAATCCTGATTTGTAACCGGCATCTCCAAACTCGGCTTTTACACCGAGATGCAAATAATCTCCAAAATTCAGTGTCATATTTTTCCTCTTTTCAATCTGGAGCCCATTTATCCAAATGTCATTGTCCTAATGTAATACAAACCACAAGATTATTATCCCATCTGCTGATTATCTTATTTAAGGCTAAAGAGATGTATTTTACCTGACATGAAGTGATGCAATAATTATTTTTCTCTACAGTAATTTCACACAGGACAGTTTGCTGTATTGATACAAAGGGGGACGGTATATGGACTTGATAGAAAATAAACTCCCCTTGCTCCTCTCCACCACCAGCCTCAAACAAGTCCCCAATGGAGTACTAATAAACGACAACAAAATATTAGAAAGATGAATTAAAAGAATAAAAAACCTCACTGTTTGTCCTTGAATATTTGGTAGAATTGCAAACCTTTCCCAAAGATTATCACTTCCTTCCACCCTTCGTGGGAATTTGTAGGGTTTTGGACAATCCTCATCCTCCACTTGGCTTATCAATTCTCCATCAATCCTCCTCGTACTCATTTTGATTAGTTCTATAGATTAATTATTTATCCGATGCAAATAAATTAAGCAAAAAAAACAAACAAAACATGTGGTCAGCAGAGAGCAGAGGAGAAAAGAATGCGCCGTCCTTTAATAGGCAACCAAACCATGAGAAATATATCAGACAATTGTAATAACAAGGAGCCATTCAACTATCACTCCACGGTTATGCTCATAGTATTGTATTGTTCAACACAGGGCAGTAAAATTTCCGTTATAATACTTTACAAAACTAAGGTATTTTCATACAATTTTATTGTTGAATATTTCAGCTCAATTCTGAAATTCATGTTTTGAATTTATTAAAAATTCATACATATGTAGGCATTGCCTTTGTTGTCATCATCACAGCAACTTTCTAAAAACTTGTGCAGAAAAGGTGTTGGAGATTCCAAGAAGAGTAGATGCGTGAGGTTTCTATAGTCCAATTTTGGAAACCCTTTCACATTTATTTATGGAACATGTATATTGTCCAAAAAGGGTCCGGTTTAATATGTATTGCCGCAGCTCATTAATGGAAAAATCTTTTGGTTCAATGTGTGGTTCAACCAAAAGTTAATTTCTCAATCATTTCAATCAACCAGAGAGTACATGCCACGTATAAACTGTCGACAACTTGTACAGTAATCAGTTGCTTTATATTTAGACAAAATTGATAAGATTATTATGGACATAGCTTTTGAAGATAACAAAATCGGCATGTAGAATTGTGCTGTTATTTCGTTACGGGTATGTAATAAATTGCATGAATCAATTCAGTGTACCACTTTGAAGAACACACTCATTTATAACAAAATTACTTGAGTTGATGGAGGGTTGGAATGTGATCCAATTGCAAGGAAACTATATTTCCCGATTCATGTTGATTTTATCAAGTTTTCTTTTATTCCGACGCAGAAACATGTAGGCGTCATGTCTTCTAGGAATGCTTCGGCATGACCTGTATCACTCTGATTTAAGTGGGACCACCTTCATTGTGTTGACCAATTCAACGCTAACAATGTGTAGTTTGTTAGTTTTAGACATTTGAGACCAAAGTTTAAAAATATTTTTTACTGTGCGGAAATGGGGTTGGTGAGCAAACTTTCACTGTCATTCCACTCGACAACTCAACTGAAAGTGAAAGATATTTCGGCATTCCCATTTCCGCAGGGTAAAAAACAGTCATTTTTAGCCCGAGCCAGGGCTTATATGATCACTCTGTCTGTCTGTCATCATGACAACTCAAGAACGAGTTACCGGATAGAGTTGAAATTTTGCCCACATATAGTATAGCCAAAAGTAGGAATCAAGTTCGAAGAGGATCCAAATTGGTTCAAAGGGTACGGGTGCGGGTCGATGGAATCCATGCTGGTTCTGTTCCGCACCAAAAAAAGTCATGGAAATTTGTTTTCTCTTTTCTCTTGCATTTGTGCACCGAATAAAAAAGACACTTTTCCCATGTCTATTCTGCACCAAGAATTACATACACTGGCTCGGGCTACTTGTTGTTAAAGTGACCGGCAAAACATACTCTGCATTATTAATATGCATTTTTTTCATATAAATGTAAACGCTTAAGAACTATTGGTACAACAAAGGATCGTTAGTCTCACCTTTCCCTGCTGGGTCCGCGCTGCTCTCACTTTCTCTCTGGTGAAACACATGTTTTACTGTGTTTTTTCTGAATATTTCATTTCCTCTCCCTTAAAAATTAAAAGATTAATTGTTGAAGTTAGTTGATTGGGTTTTCTATTGTTGAAAGAGTTTAGTTTAAAACGGGGATCAGGTAGTAAAAGATGAAGGTTGGAGTTCACATAAAGACGGGTCCACCCAGTTCTAAATCTGCTGAAATTATCATCAAAGAGTTG
>JAQIWQ010000282.1:0-19834 GCA_034695825.1 Folsomia inoculata | reverse complement strand
AATGTATTCTTTGTGTTCTGTTCGGTAGGAAAAGCTGTTAATTTTCGTCACAGTAATGTTTGTTTTATAAGAACGTTGGTGGAATAGAACCTTTCTTGGATTTATAATTTACATTTGGTGACGCATTTGTCTCTCTCGATTCAAACATGGCAACTTGTGTTGTTTGAACCATAGTTATGTTTCTCATGTTTACAATGCAAGATATGCAATTAACATAGAATGGAGTGCATCTTTTGAATTGCAAAGCAAATTATGGTTTTCAATTGTCCCCCAAATTCTGCGCATTTCCACCAATTTTCAACTTTTGTTTAAACTTAAATTTCATGTAGAGGGTCAAAATGCTCATAATTTGAAGGAAAAAAGGATCTGTTTGTAATGTAATTTTTTGCATTGTTTCCATTTTTTGCACTCTGATGGCAGTGGGAGACATTGCATTTGCGGGTTGAAAACAGCACAAGTGAAAGCCAACGCGTTTACGTATAGCGACCCTCACAGATGTGCAACCCAATCAGGTCAGACTGGAAGTGCTTCTTGCCTTCAAAAATCCATCCATTTCTGAACGATTGAGTATGGAAATTGGTATTTAAACACACTTTCAGTCTAAAATATTTAACTTCTTCGAAATGAGTTTTACACAATCACAATGATAATTAACAGTTACCTCGGGGAGCATTATCTTTACTATCTTCCATAAATAGCGTTTAGTTTATTCGGCAACAATTTGGTGTGCAAGTTCTAAGTACTACACATTTTACTTTACATATAATCCACATGCAGTACTTTCATTATCATTGACATCAACATATTTAAACTTAAACTAGACTAGACTACTTTCGTCTTTGTTGCTACCGCGTTCGTTCCTGAGCGTCGGTACAATTCTATAGCCAATCTTAAGTTAAGATCATAGAAGAAGACAAGTTATATAGATTATTGACTGCAAAATTCAGTTCACTTTAGCATGTATAATCGTTAAAACTGTACGACAATGCGTTTTGCATTCGAGTTTGGGAAAATAAGCATTGTTATGATTATTGGTTGTGTTTCCGAAGTCACTGGTCAAATTTTTGTCATTTCTTTTCATAAATTATGAGGCGTCTTTCATTCGTCCCGTCTTTATTTTATGGTTCATAAACCTAACGCCTGCACCTACTCGACTGTGTCAAGCCGATCGTCACAAAAATGTGTAAATCCTACAAAAATTCCAAAGAGGTAAGATGAGAAATGTCATAGTATGCTTAGTATTGGGGTATAACTATGCATACTACGCTGCGTAAAGCTTTTTGAGCTGACAGCGTAACCTTTATTCGACCTTTCTACCAGATAGAAAACATTCCAGGTATTCGCATTTTCAGAAACAGCCTAATATTTACGACAGCAGGGGCTTGTGGTATCAGTCTTTGCTGCATGCTCATCTATCTTGAACTTTGAACACCAGATAAGACGCTATGAAACTCAACAAACCAAGCTCAAACAAAGCAGGCGTAACAAAGTTGAGATCTTTACTCAAGCGGAGAATCAGGGACGCCAAATCAGACGCTGCACTGCAAATGCGACTGTATAAAAGGACGAGTCCGAACCAGCTCATGTCACTTGGTGCGTGGTTTCATAATTGGACGTAGCAACAGCTCTGCAAATTTTCCACAACTTTTCAAGATTTAGAACAACGTGAACAAGAGACTGGACTAACTGCAGGTAATTCATTGTCTGCCCCCTCCACCTAGAATAAAAGTAATTTTATACATCAACCACCCCACCCACCGTAAAAGAAAATTAATTAGTGATTACTACTGATCTCCCATTTGTAGTCCTCCAACTAACTCAAACCTTTAAACTCATAATGTGTGGTTGTAAAGTCAGTTTAATTAATTTAATTGTTTTTTTATCTGTTTCAGCCAACATGAGCGGATCCGGCAACGACCCCACCTCCAGTTCTGATGGATCAGACACCTCAGACCAGCCTCTTTTTCATTGTCGAAGATGTCCTGGTGTGGAAGTCCGTAGGGATGATCGAGAAATTCACCGGCGCCACCACATTCGCCAGGATATGGAGAGGGAGGCCAAGAAGACTCGAGGGACGAATAGGCAACTTGACAAGGCGAAACCTGGGCCTAAAAACAAGACTAAGGAGAAAGCGTAAGTTTTTGACCTTTGGTTTTTAATTAAATGGTATTTTTACAAATTGATTTATTGTTTTAGTCGATCTGTGTCATCGACAGCGTCGTCCCTATTTCAACCCATTTCCACGCCAGCAGCAAGAGGGGATGAGGATCATGAAGGACATCAGCCGTCAAGGAAGCGTCCAAGACTTGAACGAGGGGGTCTGGACCTGGAGGACACGAGCGCGGCCGCTCGGAGGGAGAGGGATGTCGTTCAGCATTGGAAAAATGCGAAGGACATGACAAAGAAGTAATCATCCTCATTTATTTATGACTTCCTAAGTTTATTTGTGATAACTTAATCATTTTGGTTGTGTGGTTTTTTTTAGATTCCTCGGTGCATAAACAAGAGGCTGGAGTGCAATTAATGAATTAATTAATAATTAATCTAGTCCTTAATACTTCTATTTAGTTATGTAATAATTGTTATTTAGAGTCAATTTTTTGCAAAATTGTGAAATGAATTTTTGCAAGCTTTGTATTAGAAAATGCTGACTTATCAATTAGAAATTTGTTTAGAAAATTCAGTAACAGCAATTTTATGTACATGAAACTTGTGTAAAAATCCACCATGTTTTTGAAATGCACATGTATAATATGTCCGAATATGTATATAATGCTAACAAATAATTGAATAAATGGAATAATAAATATCTTATCAAATTGTTGGTCAAATTGTTTTATTTAAATTCCAAATTAAATTAGTTACCAAATTCAATAAGCAAACCGAATATCTCAAACATTTGTGCATGAATCGGATCGAAATTTAGAAATCTGTCTTGTGTTTCTTTGACTCCTGCCAAATCTGCTATGCTTACTCTTTTAACACCATTATTTGGCTTTAAGTTAAAATCCATCACATCTTGGAATAAGATTGTACTCCAATTAACATCACAGCTTTCTAAAACTCCCAATCTCTCAACTATCATTAATGCTTTCCCCCACTTCTGTCATTTCCTTCAATGCATCTAAAGATAAGTCCCCTCCGGTCATTTCTGCTGGTAAAGTCGTTAAAGAGATTAAATGAGTTTGTGATGAGAATTATGTATGGTATATGTAGTTGATTTTGATGCTGTGGTCGTCCAAGTAATGACTCCATCTCAAAATTATATTTCATTAATTCAATATCTTTAAATATAATGAATATCCTCCTTTTTTGCACAGACGCATCCCATCGACTTTACCATTACAATAATCGTCATCCTATTAATTCAAGCAACCACCCCTAAAGATGCCAACACCCGGTCAAGTTACGAGACAAGCTACATTATACAATGGAACCCTACTGCTCAATCTTCCAAAGTGTTGTTTAAGGGACGACTTGAGCAGTCTTGTAATAAATTGGACCAATTCTGGAATCCTACTCAAGCTCTAACCCTTGAAAGTATTCGACTATACAAACAACACAATCTCCATTTAAATAATAATAACCAAATGGTTTATCACTGTAAGTAAATCATCCATCCATTCCATCATTTATATCATCACATCCCCATAATCCAACTCTCTATTCTTTCCAGGGAGTTCTGCCAATGAGATATCCGATTCTGTTGGAATAGTGACCCTTTATCGAGAGGGGGTACAAGCATCACAAGACCAAGACTCGTCTGTTCAAGAATTTCGCCAGTCTGACACTGATACTAGCACTACCGATACAGACGACGTGTTCTCCCTCTCAAGTGATGATTAATTTATCTGGTTTTTCATGATCTTTGTGCAAACAATCCGTCTTGAAGCCCTGCAAATACAAAAAGTTGAGAATTTAAACAAATTTATACGCATACGAAAGGAACCCAATAGTGGCATGCACTCTATTCTATACGCGGGAATGACCATTTGATAAGACTCAACTTATCAGCGTAGATAACCTCATTTCCATCGATAACTTTCCAGCGATAACCGACCGCCCAATAGTCACTGCCCTTAAAACTTTTATTGAATCCACATTCGCTCATTGCAATATTCCACCATAATTTTGTCTGACATCCAAATAATTCCAGACGACTCAGATGCAGCAGCTGCTCAAGTTATATCCGACGCTATAGGAAACTTTTCTCTTAACAATCGTCTTAATTCTTCGGATCTGGAAATATTGGGGTCAGAGAGTGCCAAAAAGGTTTCGAACGCCCTTGAGGACATTATCTGTCTTCTCTGAGTTATATTTTCCACTAATTTTGCTGCTTTGCGCGTTAGTGATGGCTCTAATTGATTGGGTAGTGTTGACACTAATGGGAAAGACAGTTATTGTATTAACTTATTTTGTTGGGAATAAAAGAAGGGAAAGAGAAGGGGTAGGGGAACATGCTCATCCTTTTGCATGAGGATGACGTGTAGGATTATTGTGAGTTGGGATTAACTTACTTTTAACATTTTCGATATTTTAAATAATAATGGCGATAACGACAAAAGCCAATCGTTCGCTAGTTACAATTGAATCCTATCGTTTTTTTTTAAATTTTGTCGAATTCGTTTGAGTTTTTCAACCAATCTTGATGGAGGTGGGATGGGATGGGTGGGATGGTTTGAGTTTGGCTAGTTAAATGACCCTGGAACATGGCAATTGACATAAATATGTAAAAACTCTTTATTGTATAGATCAAGAATATTTGGAAAATGCCCGATCATAAATCCGTATTCCATTACTAGGTTTATCCAGTTTACAGAATGTAATAATCTATGATAAATATTCGAAATAATGATTAATTAATTAAAACACGAATTAAGTTGGTGTAAGATGTGAATTAGTTTTTGCTTTCAGATTATTATAGACAAAGTCATTTAATTATTAAGGAGTTTAAGCAAGCATTGCTCTAACTTTTGAAAATAATGGATAATATCATCGGCGGCTGCGCTGGCATCATTAATCCTAGTAATGTCAGGTTGCTTAGATTTAAAGTCGTGAACCAGAACCGCAATATCAAACGCAGTTAAGATGGGAGCTGCAATAACACCTGTTAGCGTAAGGGCAAAGACTCTTGGCGCAACTACTCGACCAACAGCCCCAGCAGTATTCGCCAATGCAGGTTTAGACAATATTGAACCCGCAACCAGCAACCCATCAAAAACACCTTGTGCTGACTTACTACTTGCCCCCATCCCTTTTGCAACTCCTTTGCCAATTTTCTTTGCTTTACTAGCCTGTTCTGAAAACATGAAATCGCTCTTCAATTTCAAAAACGTTGCGAAATGCTCACAATTGTTTTCAAGAATGTTGTAGCTGTTCCACTTTTCTTGTGATACAATATAAAGTGCTCTATCTATTGTTTCCTCAAGTGGGAGTTCAAATCCGTGATAACTTCGACGTAATAAGTGGCAATTGGGATCAAAAAAGTCTTTAATGCCGGCTATTCGAGGCTTTGGCTCCTGTCCGAGAACTTGCGTAAATTCTGCTACAAGTCCGTCTCCAAGAAAGATGCCGTGGTGAAAGACAAATCTCTTAAGAAGACAGACATTCTTGAACCTAGACTGGAAACGTTTACTAACTCCACGGTAAATGTGATCTCCTGGCCTAATAAATATTCATATACTTAGCAACTGTTCTTTTCAACGGAAAAGTAAAAATAGACATACTTTAAATCTTCGATTTGAATTTTTGTGTCGGTGAATTGTTTCAGTGTCAGCCACTGCGTTACATATTTTGGATTTGAAGTTACCGGATCGACGTGTCTGAAAATGAAATGTCAACTGGAAAATTTGAAATAAGGCAACAATTAATTAATCTATACCCTTCCATTTGTATTGCCAAAGCCTGTTGTAGAGCAGGATATTTGCCTAATTCATCATAAAAGTTTTTTCTTGTAGACAAAAACATTTCAACTTGGTTTTCCAAACTGGTAATAAACTTTTTTCGCCGATTCTTGTCACAAATTCTTGTAATGACCCCGGTAATTGCACCCCCAGTACCGAGGGTTGCCCCAGCAATCGCGAGAGGGACGAGGGCAAGTCCACCTGTAGCGGCGGTTAATGCTGCAATTCCGGCCCCCATCGTTAGGCAGGTTCCTACTCCTCCCGACGACGTAGCAACGGTTTTACTTATTAAACAGTAGAATCTATTTTTCTTTGATGTTGTTTGCAACTCTCCTACAGAGTGCTTCAGGTTTTGTGCAGTCGGACATATCTCGGCTTGTAAAATTTTTAGACAATTGGAGGCACCTTCCATTTCTGCAAATCTTTAAAGCAGGATTGTTATGGAAGGTCCTGAAACCAAGGTTTTATAACCACCACAATTTCCATGCGTGATTTCTTATCCAACAGGTTAAGTTAATATTTACAATCAATGTTTGCTCTGTTTTTTTAAGCCATGCGTCGATTGAACAATTTTTGATATCTTTATCTGTCTGTTGCCCCATAACAAATAAAGTTACAACAACAGGATTTTTATAAATGTTAGGAAAGGGAATAATTTTATTAATAGAACTTGAACCCCCCAAACCTTGGTTCAGGTCATATGGTCGTACAAAATTGGTATTTGATGACAACGGTTTATAATAATCGTTACTGCACTCATTTACACCAGGCTTGCAATGGCATATTGTGTATTTAATGTTTGAATGTACGAATAATGCATTTAGAGATTAGGAATGGAATCATGTCAGAGGATGTTTAAACTAGGGCTACTGAATGAATACATTTCGTGGAATTTCTCCTTTATGGTGTCAAATAATTTGAAACGGTGAACTGAAAAGTTATCTTTATTCGTAGTTGTTTAACACAATTTTAAGAATGCAAATACAGAAAAGCGTTTGTGGATGGATCTGAATAAAATATGTTGTTTATCAGTCACTGAGTGATATAAATTATGACATTTTTAATGGTATCTGATATGAATATGGAATTCAGATAACGATATAATAGGCTTGACTTGTTCTGGTCGGTATCAATCAAAACGCAATTGTACTGACGACGGTTGATGAGCCTGATGTGGAATGCGATATTACGAAGTCTAGAGGTGTTGAATAAGACTCGCCACTTCGCCGACACCCGCGAGTCTTAGCTTAAATTTATTCATTGTATATGAACATTTGCACATGCAAATTGTAAATGCCATGTAGAACATTTACAATTTGCAACATTAGAGAGGTTTCGTTAGAACCTATTTCTTAGGTGAGGTCAAAAAGTAAACATGGGTACCTCAAAAAACGCCCATGGTTACGGCGAAGCCTAAGTATGCTTTCGTACTTACCCCCCAAAACTTTCAAACAACCTGCCTCCAAAACGGCAAATCCTATCACAAACATGTTGAAACATAATGTTTAGACAATTTGGAGGGCAAGTGCTTTTTCAATTTGTTAAGCCTAAAATCTCACGATTTCGGGTACTTTGTCCGACACACAAACTTTCAAATCGAGTTTTGAAGGGGAAGGCATTGTTGCGGGCAGCCCATAAATTACTTTTATGAAAACCCTATGCATTCTGCGTATTTTGATACTATTCGCAAAAATATCCGATGCAAAATGGATGAAATATTAAGGTTTTAACTGCACATGATAATACAACTGCGGTTACTGTGTGCCAATTTTCATAGCTTATGTTGTCGTTTTACTGGCCTCGCCTAAGATTGTTTTAAAAGTTATCACTTGTTTGATTTTGGATTTGGATTTGGCTTCTGAGACGTACTCATGACGTAATCGTTTTCCCCACCAAGACAATATGAGAAGCCAAACTCCGCATTTTGGCCAATGAGATACCCGATTCTGTTGGAATAGTGACCCTTTATTGAGAGGAGGTACAAGCATCACACGAGTCTGTTCAAGAGTTTCGCGAGTCTGACACTGATACTAGCACTACCGATACAGACGACGTGTTCTCCTTCGATTAATTTATTTGGTTTTTCACGATTTCAAAAATTCCATTCTGTTGAAAAATTTTATGAATAAGATCTTTATGCAAACAATCCGTCTTGTAGCCCTGCAAATACAAAAAGTTATGAATTTAAACAAATTTATTCTACAAACAAAAAACTCGGAGCGAGGCAGAGGCAGGCATTTCTTTTGTTGCTCGTTCGCGAAATTGCCATCCTCCTCCGTGCCATTCATTTTCGACATTTTCGACAAGTTGGATAGTTGAAGCAAATCTACCTTCTTTCCTGACAAACCAAACACAAAGCAAAGAAGGGCTCCGGTCTCTGGTACGGTAAAAATTCAGAACAGAGTGTTATCTTTATCGCCACGTCAAGAAAGAAGACAGAATGACATCAGTAAGTGATGTAGAAAGTGAGATTGAATTTCATAAGGAGCCAATACAGTGGCACAATTTTTCTGGAGATGAAGACGATCAGGAGGAAAATTGAGACTTTTATTGGAAACAGCAGCCATCATCTTTCTTTCAAATACATTCTGATTCTGATGAGGTAATAAATAAATTAATACTCTAGTACTAATGAATAAGGTTGATGGAGTGTTTGTGGCAATCTCACAGGTGAGTTGATGGATTTAGTTTAGAAAGTCTCATTCGGGATAAAATTACTGTAAAACAGTTGGCAAAGTTGTGAATTTGATGAATATTAAATGGCTAGAATTTGGATTCTTGTAATTTTTATGGTTCTGTAATATTTAATAAAGGCATATATGCATTTCAGTAGTTTGCATGCATATATCACTGCATATTAGGATGGAGGCTGAGAATAGATAAATCGGAATGATTAATCATTAATGCAAGGTTGAATCTGGGTTGGGTATTATACTCTATATACTAAAATAAAGTGATTCCATAATTTCAAATTGAATGAATGTTGCAAAAATACATGAGAAACTGATTTTATGCAATGCCTGACACGTAACTATTTTGACATGTAACTGAAATATGTTGATTCAAATATTTGCATGGTAGCCTGATAAGATAAATGCTTGTGTCACGGTTGTCCTTCGAGCTTAAATGAGGGCAGATGAGTTGGCAACTCCATGCGGAATTGTAATGTTCCGTGTGTGGTTAATATTGATTTCTTTAAAAATTGGTTGAAAATTATAGCTTTCAATAGTATTGATTCGTGTAATCATTTTGATCCAAATTTCAAACTACTGCAAATTTCTCACTATACCAGGTAATAGTTAATATTCCTCTTTTCCCGTTTTATTTGTCAATTTAGTCATTTTATTTATTTCAATATTATTGAAATAATTAAGTTCAGTTTCTCTAAAATATATTTAAACTGTTTGTGTAATTAACATTCTGTGCCAATTTGATTTGTTATTGATTGTTTAGGTGCTGGCTTCACTTCCCTACCACCAACACTATTAGAGACGCTGACCTATTTTATCCCATATGCAAGATGGAATAAGAGGTTCGGTGTTGGGTCATTTTAATTAAATTCACTTTGAGTTGCAGCTCCATTAATTTCAGAAGAAGTCATTTGTTCGCTGGATGAAAGTGAATGTTGGTCGAAAACTGTAACTGAAGGTATTTTAGTGTTGACAATATATTTATGTCATGTTAAATGACCGATATATGATTTGTCGTGCACAGGCGTCCACGTGGCAGCTACCATTTGCAGTAATCAATCAGAGACGATCGACTCAAATTCAAAAGACTGCTGCACCTGAATTTCATTTGTTCTTCCTACGAAATTGTCAGTAGGTTCGCATAAGTCGTAATCGACTTATTCGAACCAACTGATAATTTCTTGGCAGAACAAATGAAATTCACATGTGGTCGTCGTAGTGGTACGGGTCCTCGAATTCTTGAGTTTGTTGAGACATTGAGAATAAAATTCAGAATTTTTGGTATAATTACTCTTAACCCTAACCTGTATGTATCGACAAGCATCACAATCAACAACGTTATGTAATCCACGTTTGTACATTTCGTTTTGAGTTTCACTAAAATTAAGCCTTCTGTTAAATGTTTAATTATTCAATAAAATTTAATTGACACTTTTTCAAGAGCCAGCAAAAAATGAGTGCAGAAACAGAATTAGTACAGAAGTTAATTGGGCCATATTTTTTCGCGTACAAGAAATTTAAATTGGATGCACAGCGCAATATACATGGTACAAATAAATGCAAGAAATGCAATTAACACATGGCATGTGGATCATCTTCTCTATGCACTTCTTCCCACCCAACTCGAGCTAATTTGTACCAATTTTAAAATTGTTTCCAAATTATCATGGCTGTCAGTGGAAAAACCAAAAATTCCTTGATATAATATGCAAAAATGTTTACGGTTAGAAGTAGAATAAGAATCATTCGTCATTTTTTTTGTAATATACGTATAGTACAGTGACAACTTTTTGCATAGTTTGCATGTATTTCACTCTGATGTCAGTGGGAGATATTGCACTTTTATTATTCCCAGGTTTAACAAGTCATACAAGGGTATGGTTTGTACCCTGATTTTATACCCCTAATCTATGAGCCTCAAACCTTTCAATTAATTACCATGTACCAGGATTAAGATAAGCAGGTTTATTTAATCTATAACATATTACGGAGAATACGGGATTGCAACGATATTATATGATTCTTTACCGAACATGTGGTTCAATTGTGAACAAAGGAAACGGTTTACATATCCAAATATGATACGGCTTGGTAAACTGGTTTGGTTAGTTAACCTAACCTAACTTAAGAAAGCCAAAGCCACACTAGAATTCGGCCAGCACGGATGTTTGCTGATGCTTGATCAAGCCACGCTTATGCAAGCCACACTGAATGCTGATTTAGCAAGCGCTTTTGGAAACAAGTCGTGTGCACCCCTCCATAATTCTTTAAAAATACAAAGTAGGATAATATTAAGCCCAAATGTAGTTTATGTATGTAGTTTAAAACTCTTGAAAACGCGTGAAATATTTTTTGCAAGTTTTAATCACGGATTACCTTTTGATCATTGTCTATGGACAACAATCAATGCATATGGCCTTGTACATGAACCTTACCCATTTATGTCTTCCTGCAAGTCACAGGAAAATGTTTAAGTGAGACAATTATAAACATTTATAAACTACAAATCTTCCCTGACTATCAAGTCAAATGAGCTTTGGAAATTGTTACAAAATGAATCACCGGTTTTTGCACAGAGTCTTTATAGTAGTTTGTGACTTTCAAAGTTTATTTCAGAGTTCTCCTTATTACTTGGAATGCGAGTCGTAAGGCAATATTAGCGATAAATTGTTACGAAATCATTCATTTTGAGACATCTTATCATCTACTATGTATAAATACGGCATGTCATGTTATGTTATAGTTGCATATCTGCAAATATCGAAGTTTGTATAAATCATGAGTTGTTGAACTGAACACTGGATTCAAAGGAATTTACAATTCTTGGTCTTTGGAATGGAAACTAAATGTAAACATGAACCTTTCGGATCTTTCGGCGTTATGATCATTAACTTATTTCTCTTTATGCATACATGAGTCATTTTTGCACAAACAGAAATAATTATGGGAATGATGACATGGTAACATGACACTTAACCGAGTGGCAGATGATGGTAATTAATTTAGGTCTAAACTATAATGTACCCCATTTCAGATTTGTCTTCTTATCTCAATCTCTACAACGAATCTCAATTCTGTCTCTGTTTAATTCTAATTCATATCATTTGTCACTACTGGCACAAATAATTCTTTGCAACAACGCCATGTCCAGTTCATCTCAAACCCCTACACACACAATACATTTTACTCATCAAAAAATGCATACCCAATGCATTTTAACGGTGTCAATTTTAGCATTGGCTTTGCATTTTCCTTCAAGCACTTTGACCTGTGAACCAGATTGGGACAATTACTGCGAATATTATTCTGACGATATGAGAAAGGTACCCTCAGAGCTAAAGGAGTTCCCGTGGACAGTGTTTGTCAACAGAATGATGGAATCGGCAGATAATGACACAAATTCGTTTGGCTATTACCGTGGTTTTTGTGGTGGAGTTGTCATTGACAAGAACTGGATTTTAACCGCTGCTCACTGTATTCACTCTCGCTCTTCAAAAGTAGTCAGTGTCAGTATCGTGGCTGGAGCTTATAATTTAAAGTCACCCACTTTGAACGAGCAAACCGTTTCTGCTTCATCCATAATTGTTCATGGAGATTATAATGAGTATGTTTAACAATGAAATTCCGCAATTCCTTCTGCAGATTGGAAGGAATCAGTCAAAATTGAAATTTCATAATAATTTTGACTTTTTATAGAACGACGCTGTCCAATGATATTGCATTGATTGAACTCAACTCGGCACTGAAATTTAACGAGTATGTGAATTTAATTCCAATACACAACATTTCTGACGCTTCTCTTCTCGGTAATCATCTAGTTATATTTGTCAAACATATCAAACCGATCCACGTCTACATGGTTGGTACCATGTTGGACAACCAAGTTAAACGACATATTTACTTACCTAGTTTGGTCTAGTTTAATTTTAAAATATCGACTTAATTTTTATTTTACAGGCGAGTACGTACAGTCCGGTTAGGGTCAAGTTTTCTGCACGTGCAATCGTGAATTCCCATCCGACACCTTGATGAAATCCAATATGACTGACCTCCACCTTTCTGACTCTTTAATATATGCAGTTGGCTGGGTTGGAAAAGGAGATTCTGGTGGCCCTTTAGTTTCTACAAGCGAACCCACTACTGGTTTAGTTGGAATTGCGTCTTTCCGATCCCTTCTATCGGATAAAGACATTGTAGAGGATGGTGGACCTGCACCTCTAGCTGTTTTTACTCGAATTGAGCATTTTGTGCCATGGATTAAAGTTCAAGCATACGGTGATAATCCTGCTTCGTTTGGGACTACGTACGCACTATTGCCAGCAACTAAATTTACCTTGACCCATAGTTATACAAGAGGTCCAGAAGATATCTCACTGGTCTCTGCTCTCCGATTGACATCACGTAAAAAGGAGAAACTTTTGTTAGTGCTTGCACCCTTGGTAATTGGTATTATTCTGTGGGTAATTGTAGCAGTGTCGCTTTGTTGTTTCATTCATAAACGCTTAGCAGTAATAAGCAAAATGATCTCTTGTACCGAAGCATAAATCTTGTTTAAATATATTTCTGAGACGTCGTTCACTGAGATTAGTTAAAAATGTCCCAGGAAGTATATGATAATGATGGGTAGAAAGTGATAATGTTTAAATAGTTGCAAAACGGAATACGAATGTTAATTATATTAGTAGTTTTGGTTAGTATATACCTAGAAATTTGTGCTACCGACAGCAAGTTTTAACCAAAAGTTTAGACTTAACTTGTCAAATGTATTTCATTGTATGACAATCAATAAATGTATTTTTATGCGAATTGTATTTTGCAGTGATTTATTGGTGCTCAAATATTTCCTGTTTATCGAGGTTTATCAATGTCTCATTAATTTTAGAAAAATTGTAATTGAGTTAAGTCAAATACGGTAGCAATCAATAGAAATGAACTTTTTTGACTGAAATTGTTTACGAAACATACTTGGTTGATCAAGAAAAAATACACGCAATATTGGTATGTGTAATTCCAAACCGGTTTCCTTTATTATCATTTTGACGGTTCAAATTTCAATTAGTGTCAAATGAAATGAGAAGCAAACTGCAGTTTTGTCAGAACCCGACCTCCTCAGAAAAGTGCATTAATCTCATTTCGAATTACTTGAAATATGATTTAAATATATTTCGTTAGTTAGAATTTGTGAATAAAACGCAAATGCGGAGCAGATTATTAAATACGCATGCCAGGGTTGGGGAATCCTCTACACTTGTAAAGCACACCTCCCAAATGTTTATCGTATTCACTCACTTGATCTCCGTAGTCCCCTGACCCCAGATAAGGTCAGGCACTAAGACCTAAAGATATTCGCATGGTTATCTGTACTGCTTGACCTCACAATGACGTTATGTTATATGATGCATGTATGACCCCTTAGTCCGTCCGATTTGTGTACAAAGTTTCGCTCTAAAATGAGCATTCACCAACTACGTATATTTAATATATAACCAAATAAAATTGAATACATCAACCAGCCCAATAAGGGTACCCCAAAAATCAACCCCATGAGATGGGAGCTTTTTGCATAGTTGTTTGTCTTTGCAGTCAATTCCAGCAACGCAGCCTTCCAACTTAAATTCAGGAGAAATGTTTTTCATACTTAATTTCTAACTCGAGCGAATTCAGAGGGTAACCTCGCTTGGGATGAAAATGCAGACAGTTTCCTCGGTTTTTGATTTGTATCCTAAACCCATAACAAGTTTCACTTGCACTCAAATAAAGGTTGGATAGCATTGCATCTGCACACAAAACCAAACTGAGTGTCATTATTAATGATCGCAAGATCATTTATGTTTTACTACTTTCCGTCTGTCCGTCCGTCCGTCTGTCCGTCTGCCCGTCCGTGTGCGATTCCTATTGGCTCTCATTGTAGATGCTCCTCCCCATGGGCGTAAACTTGAGGTAGACTATATGGAACAGGACTGTTGCCCCTGTTTAGTTTATGTTTGTTTAAAACAAACAAACCAGTTCTTTAGGTAGACTACATTGGTCAGGACTCTTACCCCTGTTTAGTTTATGTTTGTTTAAAACAAACAAACGGACTGACGGACTGCGTACATCTTGCGATCATTGAGTATACTGTTGTATAGTTTATTATACATGGTAACTTTCTAATCAAGGGTGAAGTGGGTTCGGTTCGGAGGGGAGCATCACTGTGAATGAAAGCTTTGATTCCTCCCTCTGCTTTCTATCAACCCTTAAAAAGTTGCATACACTGATATATTGCAGTTGCCATGCAAACGTCGGCCAAACTGAATATCGGACTCAGTTAATTTCTCACGCTGGTTCGGAGGGGAACCTCGCTTGGAATAAAAGCTTTTTATCCTCTCACTGATTTCTATGTACTAAAACAAGTTGCACAGAAAGACATATTGGGTTGTATTATCAATAAGTTTCTATGTTCTCTGGTTCGGATGGGAAATGGGAACCTCACTTTGCTTAAGGGGATGAAAACCCACTTTGCTTTCCCCGATTTCTATCCATCAAAAGTTTTCCACACATATTAATGATCCGCTGCAGCTGCACACGCTACTGAATGACAAAACTTTTCTCTTCAGATTTCCTCTAAACCAAGTTCTCTTTCAACTAAACCAGCTCACACGAATTTCGGAGTCTGAAAATCTATTCGGCTTGAAAATCTCGTTCCCTTTCTGGTTTAGTTTGAACCCCCAACTCAGCCCCAGTTAGGGCCCCTATATAAAGGCGTCCTGTACCATACAACGCCAGTTGTTCTCCGACTCTTGCCTGTGCCTCTTCAACTACTTCCAATACCCTAGCAGTGTGACATATGTGTCCCGTGGATTGCTAGACGCTGGCAGCCCTCCGACTTCTGCCATCCAGTACCCTGGGAGTGTGATACATATCCCGGGTATTGCTAGACGCTACCAGTCATTCTTCGATTGCTGCCTGTGATTCTACTACTACATATTTCCAATACCAATACCCTAGCATTGTGACACGTGTCCAGTGGATTGCTAGACGCTACCACTTGTTCTCCTACTACTGCATCTACTACTGCCTCTACTACTGTGGTGTGATACATGTCCCTTGGATTGCTAGACGGTGCCGGCTTGATTTGTGTAAGGCAAATCTTTTTCTCCATCACACCACACTACAGGATTTTATACTACACTACAAAGCTCACTGAACCCTCTCAAAAATTCAGTGAAATATCAGCTAACCGTAAGCTTTCCATATCTATCCGTAAACTTTGAAAAATTCATTGGACACTTCTGAAAACCACCCGGTTACTCCCTGAAGTTACCCAGAAACAATGTCGCGAAGCTTTGGAAGGCCCAAAGCCACAGGATGCTTCAAGAATCCAACAGGAAAATTTCGGATATTCACTGCATACTTCAGGAAACTACCCAGATCCCTCCGAAAATTCACTGGGTACTTTCCACGTCCGATTTTCCTTCAACGCGTTACTACGGTGTGTATAACCGTAACATGGAAGTCTGTGGAGACTTGGTAGGACAAAACCAGAATAGAGCCCATACAAAGCTGGAACTATAGAACATATGCACCTTAATATATCTAAAAAAATGCGTTTTGTCCCTAGAATAATTGTCATTCACATAACGTCCCACTATGTAAAATGTGTTTGTAAGAAAATGTAACTGTGACTCTGTGTAAAATAATTGTAATAAAATGAAAATTTTTAGCATTTACTTATATTTATTTTGCATAAAGATTGACATGGTTCATTTATGCATGAATCAATCTACGCTCTCAAGAGGTCAAGTGCGTGCTAATATACGAATGTATTAGATCAGGTTACTGTACGTATTAAAAAGCTGGAATATGGATTCTTGTAATTTTTATGTTTCTGCAATATTATATATTTAATAAAGGCATAACCTTTCAGTTTCAGTAGTATGTATCACTGCATATTGTAGATACAGGATGAAGGCTGAGAAAAGATAAAGAGGAATTCTTTATTTTATAACGAGGTTAATTTATGCAAGGAATATGTATTGATAATATTGCGACATTTCGTAAGTACATCAGGAATGTTTGTCTCTGCATTTACTACATTTAAATGACTTTCAGTAATATTTTAATTTATATTGCCAGTATTTCCTCCCCACAGCCATTGGCGCAGCATGAATTTCGGCATACAACATATTTATACTTCAAATAAGTTATAAAATAGGCAGAGTAGAATTTCTTGGTAAGCATCAAAAGTTAGAAGCATAATGCCTTACCACGTTGTCTCCTATTAATGGATGGATTATTCGTGTAGAGGAAGAAGAAATAATGTAGTTCGTGCCAAATTGACAAGTTGACATTTATAAAAAATGGAATTATAAAAATATATTATTATTTTATACGAAACATGGTATGCTGTACATAGTATTGTAATGACCAAGTGGTTATTATTAGCTATTCTATCAATCATCATATTTATATCATTCACTGCACCCAGATTGGAGTAATATGTAAAACCCTCTGATTTTTCTAAAAAAAATTATTTAAAAAATAGCCCTTGGTTAATGGATGCGATTATCACAATAGGCAGCCCAAACTATTTGTACTATTGCCTGTTTCATAATTAACTAGGCGGAATTCAAATTCAAAATATCGCCGCTCTGAGACTTTCTCTTGAGAATTGTAAGATTTTTGGGCCAGTGCCGTAGTGGATTTATTTTGATTGTGATAAACCCCGGTTCTAAACCTCACCTACCAATGGCGAAGTAGGAGGAAGGGAGGCCTATGTGGGGCTTATTGAAGGTATGAGAAACTGAGTAATACGGCACTCTTGGAAAGAAGTAGCACGTGACACAGTGGAGATGATAAAATTGGGAAAGGCGGCCGACTATCGACATCAGAAATGGGCTATAGGATTGTACGTATTGCTTGATTAAAACGAGAAAAGTATTAAAATCGACTTCAGTTAACCAGTTATTATGAATATATTACTAAGTAATTGATGAGCAAAATACGTATTATTTAAAACTTAATGATCATACACTCTTTAATTTTAAACTGTAATTATAAAAACCGATTTCATTAGTTTGTGCTTTCAAACTAAAGAGTACATTTGTACAGTACCCCGACCCCATTCCCAGGTGGAAAATTATGCAAAAAAAGTCTTTATACGCGAATAAAATGGTTTGTTAAAAAATGTATCACCTTTTATGTATGTAATTAATATGTAATCGAGTATTGAATCATTCTGAAGTTAGATTGTATGCATGCATTCATGTATATCATAACCGTTTTGTCGGAATTCGAAATAATCAGCCAACTTAGTAAAGCAATAAGGCAAAAATTTTATTTAAAAAAACAAATTTTGGTTTCAAAGCGTGATTATTCCATCAGGGTTAAATAGGTAACACGCAAATCCCAACAAAGCCAAGGAAAGACAAGCACCTTTTTATCGGCAGACAGTAGCTGCAGTCCGAGTGTTGATTACAGATTATAGGACAATATGGTGCCACGCAGATCCCAAGAATACAATGTTCCACCAGGCAGTTTCCGCAGTCCTGGTTATTCGTACATGTGGAAGGACACGGTTGGGGAGTGGTGGTTTGGGGAGCATCCACGCACGCTTTCCTCAGCGTAGGATCAATCGTCACCATGTCCGGTGATCCACACGCCCGCCGTGGACATAATTCGCAGTCACTGTCCTCATCACAATTGGAAGGACACTGTTGGGATGTCAGGCAAAAATGAATTTGTTGATGAAATTGTATTTTGATATAACTGACGCTTTTTATTTACTTACCTGCTGCTGCTGGGATTGACCAGCCATAGGTCCGAGAACGAAAAGTATCACGATAATTTGATTGAAATTCATCTGGATTCTTTGGCGAGATAAATTAATTATCCAACTCAAAAATATGAGGAAATGGGGAAAATAAGAAAATATTTTAGTTGAGAAAGCCCAGAAAAAGTTGTTTGCTTTTTAAACAAGGTTGTATATATTTGTGTATTATGTATTTAGTTTGACTTGATTAATAAGAGTGGGCTCTGATCCTGGTAGTAGTGTGAAAATTATTGCGACTGGATTTATATGTGCGAAAATTCCGTTGGACTGACTGATATGGTAAAGCGAAATAGAGCTTCAAATTGCACTTTCAAAAGTGAGTGAGAGGTAATTAGTAAAAATAATTGATTCATTATGGCGTGAATTACACAATGTCATGAATTAGGGCATTGTCCGTTATCAAACTGTGTGGTGAGTTTTGGGATTTTTCCATTAAAGTGTCGAGCATGACATGGGATTTAGCGATTTATTTTATATAAAGCTGTTTTGATGGATTTATCGTTGGAGACAGTACAAAAGAGTTGAGGATTATCATGCAAAAGGTGGAGCATTGTGTTTCCCAATTTAGAAAGCAAATTGAAGATAATCCATTGTTACATTGTCTGGTTTCAGGATAAAAACCAATCAATCTTATCCAATCAAGTTATATAAGAATATTAATGATAAGTATTAAGCAACGCAAAAGCTTTTTTCATACATGTTATCGAACTATACGACCAGAGTCCAGGTCGATGTCCTAACCAGAGTCCAGACCTATGTCCGTCTGCAGTACTGGTCACAACATTTTGATATGACACTGAAACTTGAGCTACTATATACTCTGTCTGTGGCATCACATTGAAGATGCTGTTATTAATAAATCACTTTAAAGATGGCGAAAAAATTTCGCCAAATTCCACTGCGCCAAATTCAACCAACCTCAATAAATCCGGGATCTTATGGTTATTCGATTTAAAGACAACAATTAACATTTTAATTATTTAACTAGACATAATATATAATACTGCCTTGTTCTGGAAATACAAATAAATCGGAAAACTTGAAAAAATAATTAACCCTCAACCCAAGATAGGGGAAAAGCCCAGTTTTTGATATTACAAATGAGATATCCCTTGAATTTGTATAGCTGGGAAGAGTATCATGATCTTCGTGCCACAATTTCAGGCATTTCTTGTGATAACAATGTGTAAAATTCCAACGTTGGACTATGGCCCAACCCCTCTTTGCTTTGCTATGACATTATAAGTTTGGTTGTTTCAGGATTTTAGTTGATATGGAATGTTTTGGTTCCTGTGAAATTTTTGATTGTTTTGAGATTTTAGATTGCTTTGGTTTTCAATTTTTACCATAAACCACTCACAGCAAATATATGTCCTTCTTACTAGACTTGTATAATTTTAGGGTGCTATGTTTTAGATTTAGAACTAATA
>JAQIWQ010000281.1:0-19841 GCA_034695825.1 Folsomia inoculata | reverse complement strand
TTCCGACATGTTAATAATCTGCGCTGTATTTTGCTGGTTCATGTCAATTTCCTTGTATATAATTCTGAAATTTGATGCCGGTAACAAGGAATGTAGAGAATTGAGTTTCTTGAGCTCATTTGAATTAGTTTTGAGAATGGTTCTAGAACAGCATCAAGAAAGGTTACCATCAAAGTCAATGCAGTTTCGTATCTGTCTCACATCTTGGCTGTTGTTCTGTATTGTTGTCACCGAAGCTTATAGAGGTGAAATTGTCAGCCATTTTATTAAACCGACATTTCTTCAAGGCCCAGAAACCTTTGAAGATCTCACAACCTCGGTGGCGAAATTCTATGTACTTGGGAATGCACCACTCCACTCCAACGTCAACGTAACAAATTGTTCCAAATGGCATAGCAATGCTAAATCGGTATTTCAAATAGAAGTCCACGCAAGAAACCTATCAAGGCATAAGAACATTTTCAAGCAAATGTTATTGTGTGAGTCTATCGTTTCCAATTATTATGAGGCATATAAACGACTGCTGACTACTGGAGATGCATTTATTCATGATGGTGTACAGTTAGAAACAATTATGGATCAATCAGCAGATGGACTGTTTCAGATGTCAACAGACTCGATTTCCAGATTCATTTATCATGAAGTAACCGAAAATATTTACAACGGTCGCATACTGTACCTATTCCGCAGACTTCTTGATACTGGTTTCATTTATAAGCATTTAGAAATTCAAGGTAATTCCTTTAAATCTATTATAAAAAACAGCATAGACGCGGGTATTAAAAACGAAAAGATTAGTTTTGACAAAGTTATTGCATTGCAAACTGGCAGCCATATTCAACTAACGCTTGGGCATTGTAAAACCCTTTTCCTATTAGCGATTGGGTTCTACCTTGCTGCTATTACACTATTTTTATTTGAAAAACTTATACGTTGGAGAGAAATTAGAAAACGAATGAAAACTGCGAAAATTGCTCATTTTGGGAAGATTTTCGATACCCCACTAACTTATTCTTATAAGGGTTCCAGAGGGCGGAAACGATATTTGGCTAAAAATAAGATAAAGCCCAAACAAGTCTGTGAAGTGGAGTTGCAAAATCGGTCGGTCAAGGTTTACAAAATTGATCCATATTTCGGCAGAATCTAATGACAGCTGCATGTTCTTTCTTAAAATCACCTAAAATTGTCTAAGCACACTTGATTAATCTAATTGTATTAATGAGAATTAAATTAGATATGGCTGGTGGTGTAGTAGCTAAAATGAATGTCAGTTTAATGTTGCCTAAGATAACTGACTTCATTGTACTTACAATCTGTTTATTGCAAAAGCACATATTTTGCGTTTTATGATCAAGTATGTTAAAAGTTCATGGATGAAATGAAAACTGAATAAATGAAGACAAACCAAAAAGCCAACATAAGCTTCATTAAAATAAGCGGACACCGTGTTTATTCATTGTTGATAAATTAAGCATTGTCCAATTGATCTGAACAAAGCTGATATTAATTCATTAAGGTAAATCGAATTATTGTGACCTAAATGTATAGCACCTTTTGAAAAGAATCGAATAAAATGTTCAAAATTTGTAATGTATTTCGTCCACTCCTTCCCTGCATGTCTGAATTACTTTTTGTTTTTAAATTACATTTCTGAATACATGTCATGATTCAGCATAATAAACCGGGTAAACGGGTGTACCGACGAAGTATTTGGACAGATTGGACATTTCCGGTTAATGCCCATTCTTAAATTTGATGCCGCTAACACAGAATGTAGAGAATTGAGTTTCTTGAGCTCATTCGAATTGATTTTGAGAATGGTTCTGGAACAACACCAGGAAAGGTTACCATCAAAGTCAATACAGTTTCGTATTTGTCTTACATCTTGGCTGCTGTTCTGTATTGTTGTGACCGAGGCTTATAGAGGTGAGATTGTCAGCTATTTTATTAAACCGTCTTTTCTTCAAGGTCCTGAAACCTTTGAAGGTTTGACAAGTACGGGGACGAAATTCTATACATATGGATATAAATCACTCAATGTCACAAATTGTTCCGAATTTAGTAGTAATGTAAAACTAGTATTTAGATTGGAAATTCAGGCAAGAAACCTATCAAAGCATAGGAATATCTTCAAACAATTACAATGGTGTGAATCAATCATTTTTAACGAATATGACGCATATAAACGACTATTGACTACTGGAGATGCATATATTCATGATAGCGTGAAATTGAAAACAATAATGGATTTATCAGCAGAGGGACAGTTTGAAATGTCAACAGACTCAATTTCCAGATTCTTTTACCATGAAGTAGCAAAAGATATTTATAAATCACAAATATTGAACCTGTTCCGGAGATTGTTTGATACTGGTTTCATTTATAAGCATTTAGAAATTCCAGATGCTCGTTTTAAATCTTATATGAAAAACACCATAGACTTGGGCATTAAGAATGAAACAATTAATTTTGACAAACTCATTATATCACAAACTGGTAGTCATATCCAACTAACACTTAAGCATTGTAAACCCCTTTTCATATTAGTGACAGGATTTTACCTAGCTGCCATTTCACTTTTTGTACTAGAGCACCTTGTTCGTTGGATAGAAATCAGAAAAAGAATGAAAACTGCGAAAGTTGCCCATTTTGGAAAGATTTTCGATACCCCACTCACTTATCCGTACAAGGTTTCTAAAAGGCGGAAACGACATTTGGCTAAACATAGGATAAGACAAAAACCAATTCGTGAAGTGGCGGTGAAAAATCGGCCAGTGGATTTAAAGATCAAAGTTTCCAAAATTGATCCGTATTTCGGTAAAATATAATCATAATCACAGTTGCAGTTAGTAATATAAGGCCAATTAAAAATTAGTACCTAAATTGTCCAAATGCACTTGATTAACCTAATGTATTAAATTAGTTATGACTTATGGTTATGGCTTATCGTTATGTAATAGCTTAAATTAGTGTTGTCATCTTAATGTGGGCTAAGATGATTTAATTGATGTCATGAATTGTCCAACCTATTTCTTGTAAATCCACATATTTTAGGTTATAATCATTTATGCTAGACATATCATGGATGGATGAAAATTAAATACATAAAAATAAACCATGTATTTCAAAATAAGAGCCAACTTCATTTAAATTAGCGTTTATTCATTGTCGACAGTTTCAGGATTCTGAAATTGATCTGAGCAAATCAAACATCAATTCACTAAGATAAATCGAATTACTCTTACATAAATGTATTGCACCTTTAAAAAAAATCGAATAAAATGTTTCAAACCAAATTTTGATGTATCGAGCTCGTTCCTACACTGCAGGGCTGAATTACTTTTTGTTTAAGTTACATTTCTGAATACAAGACATATTCAGCTAATGAATATCTACGTATGATACAAACATACTTGCTAATTGTAAGTTTTAACCACTGGCAGACTACGATTACATTTGGGTTAAGGTTACATAGCATTATAAGGAAAAATAAGATTGTGTAACCTCATCCGTTGACGTACCATATTTAAGAAACTTTTTCTAACCAAAACTCTGAACTTTGCCATAATCATCATGTTCTGTTGCAAGATTTATGGCCTAAACCGTAAATTAAATAGAACTTTGTTTGTTGGCAACTTTTATCTTTAAATTGACACGCACAGTAAGCCAACCACTAATGCTACTCTACTAACGTTATAGTGTTGCACAGCAGGTTCGAGTTCCTAAATATTTATGAAAATGTCTCATAAAACTCGGCTCAGAAAACTAATAAAAACATCAAGCCAATTCATTAATGACTCCCTAAAGGAAGTTGGGGGGAGTCCAGTTCATGAAAAATCATGAATGGTTTTTTCCGTATATTACTAAAGCAGTAATATTGCTATAGTTATAGCGTTATTGTTTAATTGATTAGCATAATCGGAGGATTAAATTTTTTTTTCAAATTGTTTTTAATTGCAAGTTTGCAATTAAAATTGTTGATAAGTCAATTACCAAAAGGAGAATCGCAAAATTTACAACACACATGGCATTGCCATCAAAATGTAAATTGTAAGTTACGAACCCAGGGACTTGTAATTTCTTGCCCAATGCCAGATTGATTTATTGTTTTGATTTACTGCAATTTATTTATTTATAGACAGCAATTGATTTAGTTAGAATTGTAGATTTGTGTTCGAGTTCCTCTTTAATTACTGTCAATTTTGTAATGTTGGAATAAAATACAATAATTGTCTTTATTGCTCTATCGGGTTAAATTCAGAATATCCAGCATATGAACATACGTTTACTTGTGTCATGGCCATGAGTTGACAATTATTAGAAAACCATTGGATATATACTCCTAAACTGCGTAATTACACAATTGTATAAGGAACGACAATAATAACCAAGGTAAGCGAATGAAAGTATTTAGAAAACCTGGACATTTTATTCAAACCCTGCAAACAGTCCCAATCTGACTCTGCACCGAAAATGTTGTCTTCAATTTTTATTCACCATTTGAAACTCCATTTTCGGTTTGGAGGCAAACTACAATGTCTTTTCTATACTTGGAACCCCATCTCACTCAAAGTCGTCCCTGCGCAAAAATTATATTCGGCTCAAGCAGGACTCCTCCTGAACATTTTCTACGTTATATTTTCCCTCTCTCTGAATGACCATTCCACAGGAACACCAACAGAAAAGGTCATAGAAATCCTCTTCACACTATGTTACGTCGCTGGACTTTTACTTCGTTTCGAGTGGGGGTCATCTACTGAAAACATTGCATTAATGAACGTTATTATACAAGACGAAAAAGGTATGTGTAAAAATATTTTCGTAAAATAAAATGACGTCACCGACAAATAATCAATTTTGTAGATTCTGCAGCACTCTCTTCATCATGGTCCCGGACAGCTCGAAAGATGTTTCTTCACCTTGTCTTTAATCTAATTCACTGTACCTATGTCATCGCACCCATTGCAGTTGGATTCCTCATATATTCAAACCCATGTCAGCCACCATTTATGGGTTCAGTTTTACTATCTCGGTCACAATGTTTGGAACCACTCCTCAGTTCAACACCTGCAGGTTTTCTGCTAAAAACTGCAATTTTGGGGTTTGATGTCGGATTCAGTCTGATTGTCGTAGTCGCTAGCTGCCAGTACATTGTATACATTATGGTTGCAGGGATACTTTGTTTGTGGGAAATGTCAACCCTCGCCTTCAAATTCAGAAAAAATGTTTTGATGAAATATCGTCAACTCCAAGTTCTAGAAAATCTACTCAACTCGTGCATTCGATACAGAATTTTCCCAACAATGGCAGTCTTTATTTCGGTTTGTGTGCAGATTGTCACAGGTTTTGCAGTCATCAAATTCAAAGCTACACTAGACATGGCGTCATTCATTTTTGTAGCGATGATCTTTATTGGCACGTTTGTATTCAACGTGGTTTACTTCTCGGGGGCGAAACAGATATTCAGCCAAAGTAGTGACTGGTTGATAAGGATGAGGGGAAAGAAGGGGAAGGAGCAAAGGAAGGTTCTGAGATCAATGATGCCACTGAGAGTGTGGTTTGGAAGTAATTTTGTGGATCGATCAACTCCACTTGTCTTACAACAGTTTTGTACAGTTCAAACCATTAATTTGATCCTGCTCATGTAAGCTAATGCTCGATTATCGAAAATTTGTTTGTATTTCCGAGTTCTTATTCTTCGAAAATATTGCGTAGTTCCAAGTCAATCCCGTGTAACACGCAGAAGGTATAATTCCTAAACTGGTGGAAAAACTACACCCTGGGATTTCGAATTGCATAAAATTTTGTTTAATTTATAATTTAAATATAGATATATTTAAGATTAAAATACATATATAATTTATAATAATTTAGATAACGGATTGTTGTCGAAAGTACTCGATCCAATAAAGATTCTTTTCACTTCCATCATCCCTACATCCGTATTTCAAGTTATTCTCTAAATTTTCGTGTCAGTTTTGTTAATTATCGAAAGTAATGCACTGATCATTATCATTTATAATTGAATTGCTGACTAAATCTTAGTAACTCATAGAATTTTTTAGTTAAAAGAAAATAGAGTTTTACCCAAGCTCTACTTACTTAAATGGCACAATATTTGGGCATCGCAAGTTCAGGATTTTCAATTATTTCATTTTAGTCAAGTTTTTTTAACTGATTACTTTACTGGTATTAATTTGAATCGTTCTTCTCCCAACAATTGTTCTATAAAATATTTATGTAAAGAGAGGATTTATTGCCCGATTTTACTTGGTTATACACATCAACAAGCAGACAGTTGCATAAAAATAAATTTTGTTAATGAAATCCCTCCATAACAAAAAAATAGATTTTCTCAAATTACCTTTAATACGATTTTAAATGAACAAGATGTGAAACTTATCGCGTTTTATACCATTACGACCTTTTCAACCGTAACTATAACTAGATATAATAAAGTTCAAGGTTCTTGAACATGAAATGAGAGGATCAATATTAATTAATCTTGTTGGCAAATGAATTTGATATTCCAAAATGGCTATCACAAAATCATAATTTAATACACGCATTGACGTCATCAAAATAAACGATGAAGCCATACGTATTTATAATTTCTTGTCCGATGCAACGATTAAATTAAGAAATTTAACTTTGAGCTCTGCCATAATATTCATGTTCTGTTGCAAGGTTTATGGCTTAAACTGTAAATTAACATAACGTTGTTGACGACTCATTCTGATACGCATATTGATACTGATATGTGGTTCCAACAATTCTGCTAAATCATGAGACAGCAATTTTAACAAACGATGACATCTCGACATTGTTTTAAATTTCTGGTAAACAAATCCTAATCCTTATTTATTGAAGTAAATGATGTTAATGAAACTCTTCCGTAGCAAAAAATCTATTTTCCATTGTCAGCGAGTGGCTGAATTCTGAGCAATATGTAACATGATTCCAAAAGAACCAGCTTATGTAATCTATCGAATGCTCTCATCATTACTTCTTATCAAAGCCAGCCCCATGATTATGAGTTTCTTGAGCATGAAATGGCATAATCAATATTGGTCGACCTAGTTGGAAGATCCTCGTTAATTGTAAATTTTAATTAAAACTTAAACTTGGAAGACAATTAAAACTATTGATGGATCAGTAACCAAAAGGACAATCCCAAAATTCACAATTCTCTAGTAGAGAATCTCTACACACAATAAATACATTGCCCGGCTATCATGCCGGACCGGGCATATGATGAAGAAAGGAATTAAGTTGCTAGTCCGATGCGATGATTAAAATAATTGATTTAAGTAGTTCAAGCTATAGGATTCTGTTTGAGCTTAATTAATTACAATTTCGTAATGTTGAAGTAAAATTCAATTATTGTTGTTATTGCTTCGGCCGGGTTCTGCTCTTATAACTGAAGTTACGAACGAAAATAAACAGAGATGTAATGAGCTGATAAATAATTAGAAAATCATCAGATCTCCACTTCCAACTTATCCAATTATATGCCATTGTATAATGAATGGGCAGACAAGAATAAGCGAATGAAATAAGCATTCAGAGTACTTTGGCATTTCGTTCAAATCCCATCCACAGTCTGAATCTGACCCTCTGCACCAACACTGCTGTCTTCAATTTTCATTCCACATTTGAAACTGCATTTTCTTTTCGGAGACAAACTGCAATGTCTGTACTACGCCTGGGACCACGTCTCACACAATGTCGTCCCAGCCCAAAAAATTCGCTCAGCTCAAGTAGGACTTTTGGTGAATATTTGCTACGTCATACTCTACCTCTCTCTGAATGACCATTCTAATGGAACTACAACAGAAAAGGTGATATCAATGTTCTTCAAGGTAGGTTATGTCTCTGGAGCTCTATTCCGTTTCGAGTGGGGGCCATCTACTGAAAACATTGCATTAATGAACATTATTTCGCAAGGCAATCCAGGTATGTGTAAAAATCTAACTAAAACAAGTTGAGAGCAGCGAAAAATAATCGATTTTGTAGATTCTGCTGCAGGGATCTTTTCAGCATGGTCCCGTACAGCTCAGAAAATCATTATTCACATCGTCTTCAGCCTAATTCACGGTACCTATGTCATCGGACCCACAGCAGTAGGATTCCTCGCATATTCCAACCCCTGTCAACAACCATTTACTGGCTCGATTTTACTATCTCCATCACAATGTTTGGAACCACTCCTTGGTTCAACCCCGGCGGGTTTTCTTCTAAAAACTGCAATTTTGGGGTTTGATGTGAGATTCATGCTAGTCGCCACACTTTCGAGCTGCCATTACATTGTATACATTATGGTTGCGGGAATATTGTTTTTGTGGGAAAAGTCAAACCTCGTCTTCAACTCAAAAACAAATACTTTGATGGAGTATCGTGAACTCCAAATACTAGAAAATCTGCTCAACTCGTGCATTCGATACAGAATTTTTCCAACAATGGCAGTCTTTATTTCGGTTTGTATTCAGATTGTCACAGGTGTTTCAATCATCAAACTCAAAAATACACTAGAAATAGTTCCCTTGTTTTTTGTGACGATGATCTTCTTTGACACGTTTGTATTCAACGTGGTTTACTTCTCAGGGGCGAAGCAGATATTCAGCCAAAGTAGTGCCTGGTTGATAAAGATGAGGGGAAAGAAGGGGAAGGAGCAAAGGAAGGTTCTGAGATCAATGATGCCACTCAGGGTATGGTTCGGAAGTAGTTTTGTGGATCGATCAACTCCACTTGTCTTACAACAGTTTTGCACAGTTCAAACGGTTAATTTGATCCTACTCATGTAAATAATGCTTCACCGTCGAACATTGGTTAAGGCCGGGTTCGTATTATTTGTTCATCTAAAAATGCAGGCTGAATTAAGAACCATAAATAATATTTCATACACTAGTCGGAAGTAGATTCACTTCATTCCAAAATAACAAAAAATGTGCACAACCTACACGAATCAAAGTTACTGAGCAGTCCCGATGCATCATGCTGGAAAGTTATACTCGTGGAACTCGCAGAAGTGGCGGAAACAACTGCATTCTGTGATTTAGAGTTCAATAAAATTTCGTATCGGTTTATTTTAATCATCAAATAATGCGCTGACCACTATCATGTCTAATTAATTTGGCGGACTAAATTTTATTAATTGACGGAATTTTTCAGTTAAAAAAATATATGTATTTGACCTAAAAATTACTGTTGTAGGCATATTTATAAATGTTATAACAAGTGAAAAATTTGAAAAACAGTTTTAGGCGAGGGCAGTAGAATGCTAAAACATTTTAACTATGAAAATTGGCACATAATAACCGCAGTTGTATTACCATGTGCAGTCTTAATCTTAAAATCTTAAAATATTTCATCCATGGATGCCACGTCGATAGTGTCAAGTTGTAAACCAGAAAATATGAAAAATGTTCAAATTACCAAATTAAATCAAAATCATGCAGATTTGGACATGTGGAAAGTGTGCATATACACATTTATAATGATACACAAGATATTTGCTTAGTTCATTTTATCTCTCAATTGTTTCTACTGAACCAACAACTGCTGAATCAAAATCAAACCAGAGCTCTGCTAAATGCCATTCATGAACGAAACAAATCAATAATTGCAAATCATTAGCCATTGGGTTTTTGAACAAAATTTCCAAATCCAATATTTTGGATACCTACAAAATGCAATATGGAATTTCTCTAATTATTATGTCTATCCTTCTACAATCTCAGTCTGATTTATATCAATAAGTTTTGATCAACGAATGTTGATCCTTATTCATTGAAATAAATGTTCCTACTGAAGTTTTTATATAACGAACAAGTACATCTTCCCTTGTAGGGGAAAGCTTTAGTTTGAAGTAATTTTTAAGATGATTTCATAAGAACAAATGAAATTTACTACTTGGAATTTCTTGCCCAATGCAAGGATTACAATTATTGATCAAGTTGGAACTAATGGATTATGTTCGACTTTAATCAATGAGGATTTCACAATGCTAAAATTGAATCTAAGGTGCCTGTTGTTGCTTTTGCAGTAGAGGCATATTAAAATTATTGCATGAATCACCAACACTTTCTTATTGATTTTATTATGTAATTAACTTTTGGTGTTATTAATGGGAAATTAAATACGTTTTTATAGCGTGTATTTCCCCTCCTTCATCCTCATATTCTAATTAGTCAACCCCGTTTGTTTTAGTCGATTTGGTTTTAGCAAGTGAAATTGCAGAAAGACATATAAATATGCCTTTCTGCCAACTTGTTTTTAGCCAACGTACATTTTATCAAATATTTAAGGTATAAATTCTGTTTTCGGGCTACCCTTTTGCAAAACCATGACGAATACCTATTAAATATTTAAGCTTTCTTTACCTTGTCCCAATAAAGGAATTTATACACTAAGTTTTTGATAAAATGTACTGATACAGACTAAAATAAGTTGGCAGAAAAGCAGGTTATACAAGCCAGGAAGGTTTTTCTTGGGGAAATTGCAGCAGTTTTCCAAATGCTACATGGCAACTTGTTCCCATCAAACTACGCAAAGTTGAAAAGCTAATAATCTTGATGCGTCATTAATTGTGCTTCAACTCTCGCTAAAACTAAATGGCCCGAAAATAAACGAGAATGACATAGTTTTAGCAGGGGAAATTCATTCTACAAAAATTTATTTATTTATTTCCCATTAAATAACACCCGTATCTAATAAATTAATTGCTTACAAATAAGGTTATTAATAAAGTACCGGTGATTAACGCACTAAATAATTTTAACTGCGTCATTTCCAAAATTTACGGCATATTATTCATTCGATATTTCACTTGGTGTCATGCACATTTGTCAATCTGTACGACAAAATTTATGTTTACTTTGAAACACTGAAACTAAAAAATGTAAAAGTATCGAAAACCTGACATTGAAAGGAAAGTCAAATATATTCCACCATTATTTTACACTAATTGACAACAATGCATCTATAGTTCGCATCAGTATTACAGTGTGATACGTGTTCTGCCGCTACAAAGATAACGTTTCAAATTCCCTTCAGGCAGTCCTGTCGTAGTATCCCCTTGTAGTTGTCGTAGCACGTTTCTCGATTCCTCAAAAACGCCAATGGCCTTTGGCATTAGCACATGAAGTGTTAGCAAAAATATCACCACCATGACTGGAAACACGGGGTAAAATGTCATTGGAATAACATTGTATAATTTTATCGTTATGAAATTAACCAAAGTACAAAGTATCAACCCTGTTCCCATGCCCACAGCTACGAACGTATTCATGGCTGTTGAAACAACACCGAAAGCCAAGTAAAGACATGTATGTACCAAGATTATCCCAGGAAATTTTCGCAAATCCCTAGAATTAACACAAGAAATGCAATAAAATTGAAAAATGTTATCGAAAAGAATGAAACCAATTGCGGATGAAGTGATCAGAAACGTAGCAGCTCTTGAGACTTGTAATAAGGAGAATAAATACATGAAGAATCGCATAGTAACCACTGCCCATTTGTATCTTGTTGCCATGTATCCAGTAGTACCATTTAGGATGTAGTGAATGGGTTCCAATTCTAAAGCAATGAAGCCAATCGTTGCACAATATGTAACCACAGCTGACGAGATGACGATAATATTAACGAGCAGAAGCATCAAACGCATTTTGAGGTTCCAAAAGACTCTGGCATTTCGATTCGGCCGAACTATGCTTTTGTATTTTGCTTCATCTGAAAATAGTTTGATTCAGGTGAACATGTGTAAATACTCGTGTATAAGTAATTGCCACTGGGACTTACTTAAAGATGCTTCAAGATTCTGGAGGACTCGAAATCCAATGGTGCAATCCTTTCCAAACATAAAAATTACGACGTCAACAGCAGAACCCGAAGCGATCAGTAACGTGTATAAGAGTAGAATTGACAGATGGGAAGTTGATATCGAGCTACAGCTTCCGAACGTGTTGTATGTTAGTAGATAAATCATTGAAGTTAAACCGAAAAAGACGTTAAAGAACATGACAATTTTCCAAAAAGAAAAGCCGGGTAGCGCGTTGTGAACGAAGCTTTTGTTCTGCCTGTCCCATTCGATTGGACATTTCCACCATAATCGGTTTACGAGACTCCAGTTGTTCAAAGTTTTGTAGACAAGTGTTTCCGGCAGTGATGATACATTTCCACAATCAATGGTGTTATTAGACTCGTTCAAGAAAAGTACCTGGATCCCTTGAAGCCACTCCTTTATCCTCATCATCCCAAGGTTCATGTAGTGAAAAATAGTCGATGGAAATGTCGACATTTTCTGACTTTGAAGCAAAGAGAATTGCTTGAATTTTTGTAGACAGAGAGTTGTTGTTGAATCGGCTTGAGCGTCTGCCAAAGCCATGTTGATTGCGATAGAGTACGGGACGAATAGAGGACTTTGATTAAAAATAAGAGCAGCCTTTCCAATGATATACATACATGCCCACTGATGGGTATTTACTATACCCCACTTTGGATAGAACGTAAGGTATTAAAACTCGTATTAGTATTTTTATGTATACCTTGGGTTGAGTTTTAATTTAGTTTTTCAATAAATCGATATGTGAGCAATAATATGCAAACAGCATGGATATCTTGGAAGGGAAAATAAAGTATTATTCTGTATTCGGGTAACCATGTCGGTAAAGCCCATGATGATTGTCTATTAATTATTTAAGGTTTCTAATATTTTGTTAGAAAAAGAGGATTATATTTTGTTAGAAAAAGAGGATTTATAACCTTAAATTGTTGATTAAGTCTACCGATACGTTGATTAAAAGTAAATTGGCAGAAAGGCAAGTGATACGCCAAGATAGACCGTTCAAAAGCTATGCTATAATAATTTTGATGCAACGTTTACTAACGCTAAATGAATGGGGGTTGACAGAATTACTGTATAAAGCTAAAGTAAGGGAAATCCATCCTACGATTTTTGAAGTAATGTTTGATAAAAAATCAATCACCCTAAAGGAAACGAGAATGACTGAATTAGTGTGTCCTTCATTTTCCGTGTCACTTGTCGTAAACCAATACTTTATTCGTACTGATCAAAGAATAACATGTTCAACAATGGTAATATTAAGCTGAATTAGAGGAAATAAATTCTACAAAATTTGATGCAATGTTTGATTAAAATCAAGCTATAGAAAGGAAACATATGAGTGACAAAATTACGGTGTGACGTTAAAGGAAATGCAAGCTGCAAAAAGTTTACTTTTATTATTTCCTAATAATCAGGGTTTCAGGTGATATTATAGATGCCAGTGGAAAATACGAACAATGGCATTTATGTATTGCCACGTAAAGACATGTCTTGTTAAGTTTTAATTTAAATCAATATGTGACTATATACTTTACTCAATCGTATAGCAACACCAAGAATGTCTTGGATCTCAGAATAAAGTAATATTGTGTATTCTGGCTGCTTTTTTGGCACATATATTAAATAAATTAATACATTAAAATTATATCAAGATTTAATAAATATTTAAGCGCTTTATATCTTATGCCAAAGAAAGTTCAAAACTTGCTAATCACGTAAAAATAGACTGTGCCATACTTTAAATCAAATGCAAGGCAAAACAAATTAGGAAATACTTGTCCATAATTTACATAGTACATACATAGTACGTGGCTTCAAATTCACTATAAATACTTTTTCCATTGGGTATACATTACGAATGGCAGTAGGTACATTAGATATGTATCCGATGAATGCATTAAATCCTATGACGTCGGAATCGGTGAGGATCTAATGCTTAAGAATAGCTGAATCAAATTCTACATGATCAAGGTGGATCCTGATGCCCATTTTATTAGGGAAAGATGTCAATGTACTATCGATTTGGTGTTTTAGATGATTACGATTCTAGTAGAGCAGTGATTTAATATGGTGTCGGATCCCTGTAAATTATTCGCCCTGAAAATCCTTGAGAATAAACTTCAATTATGACATGTGCAGTTGTTGAAAATGAATGCCACACATCTTTCTATTAATTGTACATCCAATCCAATATCTTAATATGTACATATTCAATTGTTAATTTTCTTGCAAAGAGAATCAATTTCAGACTTTGCCTTACAAGTAATGAATCATTAACATTCTGCTAATAGCAGAATAGTCGAATTTCGTAACCGAACAAAATGACAGCTACGACAATGTATTTGAAAATGTCATGTAGATATTAGGAAAATTAATTATTTGCAGTACTGCTCATGTTGATTTATACTGGGACGAATAGAGCAGATTAAACATTGCTTTCTGGGACATGGCTCATCCTCAATAATTAATGTTAGATTATGGAACGCTTAAATTAAGAGCATGTTTTCGGTTTATCCCTTTTTGGTTTGTCTCTAATCGGCTGCTACGTAAATTAAGCAACCAGGCAGAAATGTTATCAACGCCAGATTAAATATTTAATTTGGACACACTTCAAACAAACCGATTGATGTCTTTCGACCAAATTTAGTTCCCTTACAATTGGGTATTAATTTGAAATAGCCAAGAGATAAACGACATTTATTCTTCATACACACCTCGTCAGAAAATGTTGTCTTCAATTTTGATTCCCCATCTGAAACTCCACTTTCTATTTGGAGACAGACTACAGTGTCTTTTATATACTTGGGACCCAGTCTCGAAAAAAGTCATCCCAGCACCGAAATTACTTTTACCTCGACTCGGTCGTCTTATCCATTTTTGCTACATCCTACTTCAACTGTATATAAATCTTTACTCTCAAGAGAATCGTTCCGAGAAAATCATTGCCGTCATTTTCTCCTTTATTTACGCCGCTATATTTTTATTTCGTTTTGAGTGGGTTCCCGCTCCTGAAAATATTGCGCTAATGAACATTATTACACAGGACAAGGAAGGTAATGCTCAATACACGAATAACATCAAAATGGGAGTACTGACAATAATACTGTTTGTAGATTCACCAGCGACATTTACAATGCAGAGGAGAGTTCTTGACATGATTTACAGCCTAATTGACGCTGCGTATGTCATCATACCGATGACGGTTGGAATCATGCTTTTCTACAACCAATGTCACACACCATTTCTAGGATCAGTTTTGCTTTCTCGGTCACAATGTTGTGAAACAGCACGGTGTTCACCATCTGCAGATATGTTCCTTTTGGGTGCCATCTGGATTTTCGATGTGTCCTTTTCTCTTTCGGTCGTACTTGATGGTATACACTACGTTATGTATATTCTGATAAATGGGATACTGTTTCTGTGGGAAAAATCAGCTCTCATCATCTTCAACTTCAAGCGCAAGTTTAAGACAAGTACCTTTAAGAAATACAGACAACTCCAAGTGCTTGAAAAACTGCTAAACTCTTGCATTCGGGACAGACTTTTCCTTGTACTAGCCGGCTATTTTCCTTGTCTTCAAATTCTTACGGCGATAGTCTTGGTCAAACTCAGGAATACTTTGGATATGGCGGTTTTCCTCTTTGTAATGATGTTATTTTTTGATTCGTTCATCTTGAACATGTTGTACTTTTCGGGGGCGAAACAGATATTCGACCAAAGTATTGATTGGTTATTAAAGATGCGTGGTCCTAAAGGAAAGGAAGATAGGAAGGTTCTGAGGTCTATGATGCCTTTGAAGGTGTGGTTTGGAAGTAATTTTGTGGATCGATCAACTCCACTCGTGGTCCAACAGTTTTGCTCCGTTCAAACTGCTAGCCTAATCCTTCTCAGGGGTCGATAAGGTCCGGTGGCATTTGTAAAGTACATGCTACCGTTTAAGGCTGGGGAAGGCTTTTTAGAGACCTAATTGAACTCTTTTTTTTTTACTTGGCCTGTTTTCATTTCCATATGCCGACCCGTAATTAGCAACGATACAGATTTGCAAATCGTTTTGTCATCATGGTGTAGTTTAGTTCAAGTTATTGAACAGAAATGTAGATGAAAATGTCGTTCAGGTGGTCCGAGTATTCTGTAGACTTTGTCATGTCATGCATGAGGTGTGTGGGACGTCAGAAAAAACCACACCCGTCCTTTTTTTTGGGTAATCAAAATTCGAGCATCGACATTATTGATACGGACCCATACTTATTGCCAATTTGCGGTGTTCTTACGCCTCATGCAATGATCTAAGACGATCACCACCGAAGCCATCTGTTTTGGAATATAATTTTCAATGTTCTGTTTACATATTAATTGAAACCAGTGGCAGTTGTGGTTGAGTCTAACGTTAAAAAACAACAGTAAATATTTTACCAGATTCTATTAACAAAATAATTTTTAAGAGTCATATCATTGAGAAACCATGCGTCGAAGTGGCAAGTTGCACAATGAAAATCAGTCTTCTACGCCACTAATATGCAGTTTGTACCGATTTGGCGCCATCAATCAACGTTGCAACCTGCTCAACGTAAAGTGTCAAATTTTCCTCAAGCAACTCCGTTTTGACTTTAGTAGCGTTAGTACATTAGGAATTATAATTACATTTCAGTCAGACACACACAAAGGATTTCATAGAATAAGAGAAGCTACTCTACAAATCATTTGACCATTTCTGCCAAAGTCATATTCGTTCCTTAGATTAGACTAGGACAACCAATGTATTTTTCTTTATTTGGTCTGTATTATCCCCACTGTATGTAACCGGAATAAACTAGCTCGCAATTGATGAAATTTCCATTGATTGTGAACCCTGTCGTGGAATTCATTGTCATAATCAGAAAGCAGCCAGTGCACATGCACGAATAATTTATCAATAATATCTAGATTTTTTTTTGCACCGAATCATACTACACTCTATACAAATACGTGGATAGAATATACAAATCAATGACTGCACAATAATCACGCGCGTATCAGCCTGCAAACATTAACTGAACAGAGAACTGAGTAAAGGCAAACATTTTGAGGATATTCATATTGAGGGGCGTTCTTAATTTAAACGAACACTTACAACGTTACATAATTTATTGGAATTTGCGAAATTTATCTCCAAGTATTATGCCACGTTTATTGCATAGGTGAAAAACTTTTTGCATCATTGAAAGATAAGATTCGGATTCAATAAAATTGGGATTCCCATCCCACTAAATAAGTCAAGAAGCAACTAGATGAGCATGTTTCTAAATGGTGAATTCAATTATGACATGTGCAGATGTTGAAAATGAACGTCACACATCCTTCTCTTTTATTTCTATTAATTGTACATCCAACCCAATATCTTAATACATATCTAATTGCTAATTTTCTTGCAAAGAGAATCAATTTCAGACTTTGCCTTACAAGTTGCCAATCATTAACTATTAGCAGAATAATCGAATTTCGTAACCGAACAAAATGACAGCTACGATAATGTATTTGAGAATGTCATGTAGGTATTAGGAAAATTAATTATTTGCAAAACTCCTCATGTTGATTTATACTGGGACGAATAGAGCAGATTAAACATTGCTTTCTGGGACATGGTTCATCCTCAATAATTAATGTTATATTACGGAACGCCTAAATTAAGAGTATGTTTTCGGATCATCCCTTTTTGGTTTGCCACTAATCGGCTGCTACGTAAATTAAGCAACCAGGCAGAAATGTAATCAACGCCAGATTAAATGTTTAATTTGGACACACTTCAAACAAACCGATTAATGTCCCTCGACCAAATTTAATTCCCTTACAAGTGGGCATTAATTTGAAATAACCAAGAGATAAAGGACATTTAATCTGCATACACACCTCGTCAGAAAATGTTGTCTTCAATTTTGATTCCCCATCTGAAACTCCACTTTCTATTTGGAGACAAACTGCAATGTCTTTACTATTCTTGGAACCCAACTTCCAATAAAGTCATCCCAGCTCCGAAGTTATTTTTACCTCGACTGAGTCGTCTTGCCCACCTTTGCTACGTCCTACTTCAACTCTTTGTAAATCTTGTCTCTCAAGAGAAACCTTCCGAGAAAATCATTGCCATCATTTTCTCACTTATTTACGCTGCTATATTCGTATCTCGCTTCGAGTGGGTTCCCGCTCCTGAAAACATTGCCTTGATGAACATTATTACCCACGATAAGGAAGGTAGTAATGCAAAATATTAAAAAACTAAAAAGGGCGGGCAATGAATTGACTGTTTGCAGATTCCCCAGCGAAACTGCAGAGGATCATTTTCGACGTCATGTACTACTTAATTCACGCTCTCTATGTCGTCGCTCCCATGACGGTTGGATTCATGCTGTTTTACAATCAATGTCACACCCCATTTCTTGGTTCGGTTTTACTTTCGCGGTCACAATGTTGTGAAAGAACGCTTTGTTCAACACCTTCGGATCTGTTCCTTATGGCTGTCATCTGGGTTTTTGATGTCCTCTCAGTGCTTATTGTCACTGTTGAGGGAGGCCAATACATTGTATACATACTGGTAACCGGAATACTGTTTTTATGGCAAAAATCAGCTCTCACCCTCACCTTCAACGACAAGTTTAAACGAAGCACTTTCAAGAAATATCGACAACTCCAAGTGCTTGAAAAGCTTTTAAACTCTTGCATTCGAGACAGAGTATTCCTTGTGCTAACACGCTATATGCCTTGTCTTCAAATTCTTTCAGGGTTAGCATTGGTCAGCCTCAAAAATGCGCTGGACATGCCCGTTTTCATCTTTGTGGCGATGGTATTTATGGATTCCTTCATGGTGAACATGCTGTATTTTTCGGGCGCGAAAGAGGTATTCAGTCAAAGTAGTGATTGGTTATTAAAGATGCGTGGACCTAAAGGAAAGGAAGATAGGAAGGTTTTGAGGTCCATGATGCCCTTGAAGGTGTGGTTTGGAAGTAATTTTGTGGATCGATCCACCCCACTCGTCGTCCAGCAGTTTTGCTCTGTTCAAACTGCTAGTTTAATCCTTCTCAGGGCTCGATAAAGGTAGTCATAAACTAGTATCGTTTAATGGACCATCAATTCAGAATGTCAAATAGATGTATGTAGCAAAGTGTTTAATTAATATCACCTCACAAAATTGAAACCTCCGGATTAAAATCCCTGTGCTAACCAGAAAAGGCCGTAGTTACACAAGAATGATTAGTTTTGCAGTATTTTTGGCATTTTGTCGTAGAATGTCGCACTTTTTTGCCAACATAATACGAGAAATGCAAAATTGTGCACCTTTTTGCACCATCAAAAAGCATTGCAAATTTTTATGAAAAAATTAAATTTTGTAACTACGGTCATTTTTTGTTACCACTGTAATTTTACATCCGGAGGTTTCAATTATCATAAATTTTAGATACATATTTTTGTTCATTGATAATAACTTCAGAATATGGGATTGTAGTTATTGAATAAATGTCTTAGTCCCGATGTTAAACCATTGACAAAATTGGCACCCAGACCATTTGTATTCATTGCATTTTGCAAGAAACCGCATGTCTCTGCGATGTATTGTACGTTAAAAGTGGGTACGTATATTAATGGAGAGCCTAATTGCATATGACGTCACCCTGTAACATACTCCTCCAAACGACCTGACCACTAACTGTTTCACCTTACGAAAATGAATAACAATCTCTGATCTTTTTTTAAACAATAAAATTTTCCAAGAAGCAAAATAGAATTCAATTAAAAAGACAGTTCCAGACGTTAGCAACAGAATACTACAAAGCACCGAAGGGATTAGGAGTTTGCTTAATGTTACAGAAGAATTTGATTCCGAATCTCTCAACTCCTGAAACTTTAGCCTTCGATCTTTTGTTAGCACAATTCTTTGAAAGTAGTTCCCAAACGAGATTTTTGGCTTTGCACTTGTAAAATGATAGCTTTGAATCTGCCCCAGCAACCAGACATCCAGAGCATT
>JAQIWQ010000280.1:0-19851 GCA_034695825.1 Folsomia inoculata | reverse complement strand
TGAATTAGAAACGAACTTCCGACTGTCAATAATGATTTTATTTACGCTATTCTAAAAATTTGGCAAACAACACTTATCTCAGCCGAGTAGAGAACAAATAGAGATAACAAAACAAAGTTGACTGAAAGTTGTTCAAATGAAGCATGGTATGCAGTTGCAATACAATACTTTTGCAGATGCATTGCAGATAAGATCTGAAAATCGTGAGTAGGAAGGAAATGCAGCCGAAGATGAGATGGCAGATGCAGGCTCCTATGTCATTTGACCTTTCCCCATCCAAACAAAATTTTGACATTTGGGAAAGGCGACATTTGTGATTATGGGAATTGTTTATAATGTAGCGCAATAACTTATTATATTAAAGCAGCTATATTTAACCGACCAAGGTAAAATTTGTAACCACTTGCTAAAAGCCTTTACTACTACATTGTAACAGGCTTCAATGTAATGACCTTGATCATACCACATTAAGAAGAGGTGCCAAGTGTTCACCAATCACCAATCCACACTTGAATTAATCACTTGAACACGTAAACCCTTCCCAATTCTACATCAAGTCATTGTTCTCAAAACCCAAGACGAAATTAGCAGTGATGTAATTTATGTTAATTGATTACTTGGATGCCACCGTGGACTATGATTTACTGCCCACGAATACGATTTTGAAATTAAACTTGTATTTTTAATGCTTGCACCATATTTAAATAAAAGATGCAAATAACCGCAATAGTAATTTCATTGTAATACATTAAAATTTCATACCTGATAAATTGTTTTCGATCGAACATGTTTCGAAACTTCTTCACGAACTTGAGCCGCACTTCCAACCTTTCCTTTCACTCGGGCAAATTTCCTTTCCGACATTTTTAGTTTTGTAAAATTATGGCACTATCGATAAGTCGCTTGCGTTGTAATTTTATAATATCAAATTGGTATCAAAGTGTTTGCATAAATGAAATTATTTGGTCATAAAATGTTTATGGTTTAAAAATGGTGAAAAATCCATTACTTTGACTAGAATGGTTACAGTGATAGAATTGCAAAAATGAAACTTTGTAAATGTTTGTTGTATAAATTGTATAATATTATGTGTGGATATTATTGTAATCAAGAATGCTTTTATATGGACTTGAATTAATTGATTTCCGTTAATTTCTGGAAATACGTTATATCGTTATTCACGCTTTCTTTTCTTTGTTTTTCTTTTTTCTGTTCATTGTATAGTTTTCACAGCAGGTATCAAATTTTACCACCCACTCATCTGCTGAAATTGCTGAATAAGTGCATAGTTGGTTTCGAATTATAAGGCTTTACAAAGCTTCTTTATTTTAATCAATGTCTGCAGTAAGTAAGAGAAAACTGCACAAGATTTTAACAAACTTTTTATAGCACAGACAGTTATTGGATCGCTTATTTGGTCTTGCCTCAACCCTTTTATAAAATTTTGTAGCAAATGTTGACGTTATATAAAAAGAGAGCTGGCTGGACAGGAAGGAAGTGGAGAAAGGAAGAAGGAAATGTTTAAAAATTGGCCGTCTTTAGCAAATCGGGTTGGTTGGTTTAGTTCGTTCTATCCACCAACTACTGCCTTTTACTGCTTCTACTGTTCTGTTATAAAGAGAATCTTTTTATCCAGCACATATTATTACAGACTACACTAGGAGTGTAAAGATATGCCTTCTTAACCGTGCTGCTCGTACTTTGGTGTTAAAACTCGGCTCAATCAAACCCATATAGTTAAGCATGCAGTATGTACCAAATATGTAATGTGGAAGCTTGTTAAAACACTTATGTATTTGTAGTTGAACGAGTTTCTTGAATATTTGTTGGTTTTAGATTTGTGGTTCCAAGAATATTCTTGACATTTATCTTGAACACACATGTTACTTACGAGGTGCAATGAATGATTGTCTATAAAGTAGATAATGTTGAATGTGAAGGATAGCTAGGCGTGGAATGATCATTCCTGGTGGCAATGAAATGTGGAGGCTGTTGCATGCAAAACTTGTCTATGTCCAAGCGTGCATTTAGTTTTGCACACTGACATAATTGTCCACAGCTAAATTTCCATTACCATCCCTAGCATAATGTATGGTGAAGTGCACAATCTGGTATGTCTTTATAATGTTAGCTGATGTGGGTGGGTGTTTGTTATTATAATAGATAGAAGCAGAAAAGTTTGTGGTATGATTGACATGGTTGGTCCAGTCCAGTGAGACAAAATAGATATTGCATAAAATGTGATGCATGTAATCGGTCTGCTATTCATATGCTTGTTTTGTTTTTTGCATAGCATTTGGCAAGCTCTAAAGTACTTTCTAATAACTTTACTGTGCTAGTGGTTTGGTGTATTAGAATAACATTTAACTTTTGTCTCATTGCTGTATCTATTAATGCGTATTGTCTACCATAGCTTTTTGTTTGATTGATGTGTATACAAATAAACAACAGGAACTTGGGAGGTTAGGCTTTGATAAACAATTTGAGGTTTGATTACAACAGTTCAATTGGTTTTGTCCACTGATTTGATGATATCTCTGTTCTAATTTCGTCATTGAAATTGAAACTGAGACCATTCAACTCAATTCTATAGTAGAATCTATTTTGTTGAATTCGTTGCGCAAAATTCATGGGGAGTAGGAAACAAGCTGTTAATAAAATTGAGACAATGTGTCACTAACAATTTCCTGTTTTCATGAAAAACTGCTATTACATTGAATGCATTCTTATTTTTATCTAAAAGTAGTTTATCTTCTATACAGCGAAATCCATGCAAATGTTAGAAACAAGATCAATGTCCAAATGTGTTATATTTCATAAAATTGTGGTTTTATCTAAACGAATTTAGGTACTTTTTGTTAACAAATTTTCTCGACATGCCTGGCATTGAGTACACGAACACGTATTGTTGTCTAAAGAAACATGAGCACAATTTTCACTTTCGTCTTTTACGGTACTATTCGGTAGCTGCAGTTGACGATTTTGCGTGCTTCGCTTAAGATAACTGACTGCTGACCACGCAGACACGAAAACAAATATTATACCCAAAACTGCAAAATACCCTCCGTAAATCATAAATTGTTGCTTTACTCCCAACGCGAAACCCTTTTCATCCGATACCCCAATTGTTAACATTGTTTGCATTAAAAGTGCAACAAATGTGTTGATCCCAAAAATAAGTCCATGACTATCTTTTGATATCCCTTGCGCTACTTCGGCACTACCAGACACAAATTGACAGTTTTGTAAAATGAGAACTGTATGAAATGTACCTTATTTACCTCGCTATAGTCAACATCACAGGATGAATTGTTCGGAATACTGTGTAACAAATGTAGGCAGTGTACAAATAGGAAGATCTCGCCATCCACACTAGAAGGCATCCTTGTAACAAGGAAATGATTCCTAGAAGACTTTCTCCCCATTGATCCCAACGAATTTTAACATAGCCAACAGCCAAGCACAGAACAGCACCTTAGAAATCAATCGAATATTTAAAAATCCCAATTCTAAAAATACATTTAGTAACAAACTTAGCAATGTATGGACAGCTTTCACCACTCCATTATAAGGTTCCATCTGGTTCCCTTCATTAATTTCTTCCCAAAGTGCTTGGACATAATTGACAACTTGATATTGGCCTGCAGACGCTAATGCCCACCAGAGAGACCACTTGAGGATACTGCTGCTGGAATAAGCTTGCATAAAATCTTGCCATAATCGGGTTGCAGTACTAACATTTCTTGTGATTCTAGATTCAACTTCTGCACTTTCGTCTGGCTGCGGCTGTTCTAATATTTTGTGTCGGTGAAAGTAAATTGATGTTTTGACTTTCGGAAGAAATAACGTTGCGAAGAAGCCAAGAATTGAAAAGGCAAGCGTGAGACTTGAAAGCTGGTGATAGTTCATAAGGTGGAATGTCACTAGAATTTGGGCTAAAAGTCCACCCATGAATTTCCCAGCATAGAGAGCGCTTGATGTGTGCGAAGTGACCTTTTTGTAGTGATCTTTTTTTACTTTGGCGTAAATGTAGGTGTAATAGGCCACTTCGGTGGAACATGCGATTCCGTAAAACACTTCTACCCACTTTAATATAATGGTTTGCAAGTATTAATTTGTGGGAATATTGAGATAAAGGAATTTCTCTTACAATTACGGATTCCAAGTTGCTTCCTCGAATGAGCACAATCCATGTTATGATGTACATCAACGCTTCGAATATGACAACTAAGCGGTAGCGGATAAGATCCGTGATTAGGAAGACGATAGCGAGGGCTGCCAGCGATGAATAGGTTGACACTGGGAACGCCACATGGATAAGCTGATACACGAAAGAAGGCTTTGTATGTTCCTCAATTGACTGATATATTGGTGATTTACGAGTAGTTATTAAAGTTTACCTCGTCAGGCGTTACATTTTTGAAATTGATAATGTACTCTGTTATAAATGGCTCCAATGGTCGAAGTTCTTTGAAGAAACCAAATGTGCACAAAATTAACGAGATCTTTTGCCACTTTTCCATAATCCTTGGTTATTTTGGAGTCAGATTTTCGAAAACTTTGAATGACGAAGAGATAATATATTTAACTGCTCCACTTTGATGGCCCTATTGTGTAATTTACCATCTTTCATGAACTAATAAATATTGACAACTAATTGTAAGCATGCCAGTCATTTTGATACTATTTTCGTTTCGGATGGTACAATGCCATCCGAATGGCGAAGAGTTCAATGTGCAACTGCCAAATCCTGTTTGAAGCTGAGCGACAAGAATTAAAACAAATATGCAGTTAAATTAACTGATAAATAATAACAAGCAAAATAAGCGTAAAGTGTAATCTTTCTGCACACGACATGACCCGAAACAAGGGTGATAGATATCACACAGACTTGGAATCATCACTTCTGCAATATCATCCAAACTCAATTAGCAACGTTAACAATTTGAATTGATTTAGTCCTGTCCTGAGAATTCGAGATTAGACGTTTGTCGCTTTTTAATGTTCAGTTTATTATAAAAAACCTATATTTGTAATTTATTAACAACTTGCTATTGACTGTAATAAGGCACATGTTACATGAACTTCCATTTTCCTTCTCTAACCCTTCTACGTCTGATGTCGTCATTGAGCCAGGAAGGAATTGACTTCGGAATTCTATGTGCCAAGGGGTACTTTGGAGGTGCTGGAGGTGGTTTAAATGGATGAGTTTCTTTTAACTTTTCAAGGAGTAGCTCTTTCTGTAGTTGTTTTGGGTCTTTGTACTTGTCCATGTACAAGTTGAAGGGTTCTCGGATTGGAAACCACTTCTGAGGTTTTAGTTCAGCAGGTTTAAAGTCGTATTCAAAACATGGTTCTTTCATATCTATAAATTAAGCACATCGAGATAAGGTTAGTGATTCCAATCTGAATGTCTGAATGAATACCACATTACTAGCATACTACTGAGACTGCTCACCCAAAACATTGTGGAAAAAGGCTGTACATGACTGATCCCAGTTAGATTGAAAGAACGCTAACCCAGTAGGTGTCATGAAATCTTGAAACTCGCGATAAAAATCGTACGTGGAGAAAGTACGTTCAGCCAAATTCTTGCACGGTGCGGATCGTTGGTATTTAGAGAAATCCAGTTGTTTATCTTGCTTATACAATACAAAGATATAGCGACTGAACCCAATTCCTCGAAATGGAAATGGTCTCATGTAATCACACAAAACTTGACCCTTATCAATCGAATTTCCTGGAATATTTGCACTAAAAGGGGAAGGCAGTATTAAATATTCAGCATATTTGCACAATGCAATTGTTTTAATCATGATTGATCTTACATAAGCCAATGAAGATATTCCGAAGGCTCTCCGGATAAATGACAATCCGGAGTTGTCAACGCAAGGGTGTAAATACTACTACTTTTTGCTGGGAAAGACACCTTTGGCGAGTCTCGAGCCTGTTGTGGAGTACAAGCGTGCATTATATTAATTGTTTTGTACCCCATAATTCGTTTATTTGTTATCACAATGCATCATGTATGTATGTACCTCCAACGGTGTGATTTGATTTCCAGAGAAAACTTGACTGTCAATTTCCTCCCCTTTTTTCCCCGAAGTGTAGCAAATATCTAACGGAACTATTGGTGTAAAATACGCATCTTCAAATAGATCTTGATAAACGCTAAAATATTCAGCAGCCTGGTGTAAATGAAGGGATCGGTTGGTTTTAACGCTCTCTTTGTGTACCCCCTCCACAGAAACAGTTACTGAATCAATCATGTTACAAATTCATTCATTTACCTACCAAATGCCACTATGAGGTATGAATTATTTAACAGCTTACAAGTTTTATTCCTGGCAGCCTTTTCCATCTCCAAATTCTCTTTAATCTGCTTCCGGATTTTAAGACGTTCTTCTAGCACATCCTTACGTTGAATTACAGGATTGGCAAACCCAATATTTACTCGCGCATGGAGCTCTAAATCTTTCCCTTCGGCATTCCACACTATGTTTAAAACCAAAAATACTCATTATTAAGAAAGCCAATGTGCAAACAACGTTTGAAAACTTACGTGCCATTTTCTGCACCAAATTTTTAGCCTTCTCCGGAGGTACACCACGACGATACCATTTATGCCGAGTACCCACCCGATTGATAAACCCAGCAGCCCCCCACGACAGTTGGCGTAGTGTACACATTTTATTGTGAATATTCAACAGAAATTATGAACAGAAGGTAAGAACATATCACGTTTAACAATCAATATAGTCCTTCACACCTTTTCTTTCCACTTCCTGTTGGTTTATTGATTACCTTCAAACGTTTGTTTGAGTCGAGTTCATTCAGTCGTCCATAAATCTAGTCCCGGTAGACTAACGATGTTTTATTTTACATCCTCTGGTAGGGGTTAATTTCCGAAACCCAGAAAAAAACGAACTGTATTTTTTATTCCAAAATTGCAATGCTTTAGACAGAACGTGTTAAAAGTTCTGAGCAGAGATGTTTTTTGAGTGTTTTTGTTACCCTTGCGGGTTTTTTGGCAGAATTTAGTGCAGGCGGGACTTGTAGTCTCTTCTACTCGGAAGGAAACAAAAAAGTGAGAGCTTCTCACGCTCCATCCACTCCACCAGCCAGTGAGCTACCACTACTACCAACCGCCATAATAATATTAATCGTTCATCTCATCACATCACGGACCTCGTACCATCCATCGACAGTCAATCAACTTTTAAACAACCACACCCACACCCAGCCATCAATATCATCAACTAATCAGCACGGGTTTTGTACTGTAAGTAATAAGTTAAACGGAGACTAGGTCTCCCATCTCATATTTATTTCAAGTGAACATTCAGCATTAGAAGGTAAGAATTGTTGGTTTTGTGATTCACAGAGATTTTTTCATTAATTACGGAAAATAAATCACCACTACACCCACCACACCCTTCACTGTTTGTTCTGCTAAGGGGTGATTGAGGAGCAACCAGTTGGCCATGGCTCCGTCAGGAGTTGACAAGGAGGTTTTCAATCGTCGTCTACTACGTCTTTACAAGGCTTGGAAGGTAAGGGATAAATAAGTTATTGACACGTCAGTTTTATTTAGAATTTATTAATGAGTTTTATTGCTAATTTTTTGTAGGAAGGTAATGATGAATGGGGAAAAATCGATGCAATCGCAGTAGCTGTTGGTGTGGATGAAGAAATTGTTTATAGCAAGTCCACATCATTACAAGTATGTTTAGTTTAGTGCATGTGCTTAAATAACTTAGTTTAGTGTAAAGAACCAATTGAAAATTGATGGAGTTGATTTACTTTTCGTTTCCTTACAGTCTTGGCTGTTTGGATATGAATTACCGGATACGATTATGATATTTTGCGAATCTGGCGTTTATTTCTTATCGTCTAAAAAGAAGATAGAGTTTATGAAAGCTATTGAAACGAAAGAAGAAAATGGGCTGCCCCAGATCAAACTACTTGTTCGTGACAAAGTATGTCTGTAGTATTTAAAATATGGTGGTGTTTGTTGAGGGTCGTAATTGTGAGATCTTCTCGGTTCAAAATTTTATTGATTAGGCGGACAAAGATTCAGCACATTTTGAAACACTTGTGGAAGCTCTCAAAAGCAGCAAAGGTGGTAAAAAGATTGGGTCGTTTCCGAAGGATAAATTTCCTGGAGAATTTATGACTGCATGGAAAAATGCACTTGCTCCAGGGAAGTTCGAAACGGTAATGCCACACGATGCCTGCTTAAACCCTAGAATATTTCATTCATTTTCTAACCTAACCTTTCCAATCGTATTACTAGATTGACGTGAGTGCTGCCTTTGCATCTGTTATGGCTGTAAAAGAAGACTCCGAAATACATACAATGAAGCGAGCTTTTCAAGTGACTATGGATGTTCTTAACAAGTATTTGAAAGATCAAATTATGGACATTGTGGATGGTGACAAGAAAGCACGCCATCAGAAGTTGGCGGAAGGGGTAGAATCAGCCGCTTCTGATAAAAAGTACGTTTCCGGGGTCGATTCGTCACAGGTGGAAATGTGCTACCCACCCATTATTCAAAGTGGTGGAAACTACAGTCTGAAGTTCAGTGCGGTCACGGATAAAAATTACTTGCATTTCGGAACAATTATTTGCTGTTTGGGTGCCCGCTATAAGTCGTACTGTTCCAATGTCGTTCGTACGTTTTTAGTAAATCCTGCACCCAAACAAGAGGTATATTATAAGATTCAATCACTTTGCTTGAAGTACATTTGCTAATTCTAAGTACATTTCAGGAATACTACAATTTTTTGTGTGACGTTGAGGAAGAACTTCACAAATATCTGGTACATGGGGCCAAGTTAAATGAAGTTTATGACAAAGTTGTCGCTTTTGTCAAAAATGGAAAACCGGAATTGGTGGACAAACTAACCAAATCATTTGGTTTTGGAATGGGAATTGAATTTCGGGAAGGCTCGTTACTTATTGGGCCCAAATGTAATACGACAGTGCAGAAAGGCATGACGTTCAACATTCATATCGGATTCTCAGATCTAAAAAACGAAGCTGCAACAGATGACGCCGGGAAGAAATATGCTTTGTTTTTGGGAGATTCCGTCGTAGTCAATGAAGTAGGAAAAATAATATTTTCAAAACATTATTTATAAACACATAACACGTTAAACCTTAATTTATTAGAATTCACCCGCCACGTCATTAGTGCCGACGAAGAAAAAGTTAAAGACGATAGGAATTTACCTCAAGGACGAAGATGAAGAAGAAGATGAAAAAGAAAATGAACCTGAGCCTACCGATGTTGGGGTCCGCAACAGACGAACTGCAATTCTGGAATCAAAGCTGCGGGTTTGTGATTTCAATTTTATGTAGAACTATAACCTTGAATAATGCATACTTATTTTGACTAAACATATATGTAGCAAGAACATACTAGCGAAGAAAAGCGAAAACAGCAGCAGAAAGAACTGGCGACGTCGTTGAACGATGCTGCAAAGGAGAGATTGGCGAAACAGAAGGGTGGAAAAGAAGTAGAGAAAGTTCGCAAATCCAACGTCTCGTACAAAAGTATTTCTCAGATGCCAAGGGAAAAAGAAATTGAAGAACTAAAAATTTATGTTGGTTAGTACCATATTATTTGCTTAAAGAAATGCGTGATGATTCAATTTTGATACTTAATAGACATGAAGTACGAAACAATTATCCTCCCGATTTTTGGAATGCCTGTACCTTTCCATATTTCAACGATCAAAAACATTTCACAATCCGTGGAAGGAGATTACACATACTTGAGAGTAAATTTCTTCCACCCTGGCGCTACCATTACGAAGGCCGAAGGTTCTTTTGCCAACCCAGAAGCAACCTTTCTGAAAGAAGTAAACAAAAGCAGTGAACTAAATAATTTTTACAGAATCTGAAATTCATTGCTTTTTTGTTACATTTGTTTGTAGGTTACATACCGCAGCACGAATACCAAAGAGCCAGGAGAAATCTCTGCTCCTAGTGCAAATCTCAATACTGCATTCCGTCTCATCAAGGAAGTCCAGAAAAAGTTTAAAACTAGAGAAGCCGAAGAGCGTGAAAAAGAGGATTTGGTGAAGCAAGACTCTTTGATTCCGTCTTTAAACAAAGGAAATCCTAAATTGAAGGATTTATATATCCGACCTGGTCTCACACAAAAGCGAATTAGTGGAACAATAGAAGTAAGCAATTTTTCAATTTATTGTACCAAGAAGCGTTACCCATACTAATTGTATGCATTATGTATCATTTAGGCACACAGCAACGGCTTCAGATACACATCGGTAAGAGGTGACAAAGTTGACATTCTCTACAACAACATTCGTCACGCAGTTTTTCAACCCTGCGACGGCGAACAAATCATTCTACTTCATTTTCATCTCAAGGTTGGTAATTTCTCTATTATGTTAAATGCTGGAAAGTACAAATTATTGTAATTACTGTCATTTTTTTGTAATTACTGTAGAATGCTATTCTAATTGGAAAAAAGAAAAATTTTGACATTCAGTTTTACACGGAAGTTGGCGAGTTGCATACAGATCTTGGAAAACATCAGCACATGCACGACCGTGATGACTTGGCTGCTGAGCAAGCTGAACGTGAACTTCGACATAAGTTAACGTCAGCGTTTAAGTCGTTCTGTGAAAAAGTGGAATCTTCAACCAAGGGAGATGTTGAATTTGACTCTCCGTTCAGGGATTTGGGATTTCCAGGAGCTCCGTTCAGGTCAACTGTTCTGTTGCAGCCTACGTCAGGTTGTCTGGTCAACTTAACGGAATGGGTTAGTTTAGCAGTGACTCGTTTTGTATGTGTATCAATTTTGAAACTAACCTAATTTTGATTACACTTTATAAATAGCCACCATTTGTCATTTCTTTGGAAGATGTGGAGCTGGTACATTTCGAACGTGTCCAATTCCAGTTGAAGAACTTCGACATGGTCTTTGTTTTCAAGAATTACACAAGGCGAACTGTGATGATAAACGCAATTCCCATGCAGTTGTTGGATCATGTGAAAAATTGGCTGACGTGAGTGATTCCACCAAAACATTTAATGCACTTAGCTATTAGTATTTTTGGTTACTGTTATACTGTTGTCGTAGGTCTTGCCAAATTCATTACACAGAAGGCATCCAGTCCCTGAATTGGATAAAAATTCTAAAAACCATCAATGATGATCCTGAAGGCTTTTTTGAAAACGGTGGTTGGAACTTTTTGGAGCCGGATTCAGAAACCGAAGAGGATCACGACGATGATGAAGAAGAGGAAGATGAGACGTTCCAAATATCTGAAGACGAGGAATCCGATGACGAATCAGACTCAGAAGAGTATTCTGAAGTTGACGAAGATGAAGATGATGATGACGAATCTGGGTCTGGTATGTTCAATGCTCTACATCAAATCATCACCTGCTCTTTCCTCTCGATATAAAATCACTGATTTTTATATATTTTATCGTGTCAATTTATCAGAGGAGGCAAGCGGCGACGAGAGTGGCAAAGATTGGTCAGATCTAGAAGCCGAAGCTGCAGAAGCTGATCGAAATCAACAACGTGGTTTTGAAGATGAGTACACCCGAAGTAAGGGTGGTTCAAAACGACCTGCACCATCTGCGTCGTCTTCTTCAAGACACCGTGATTCCCCATCAAAGAAGCATAAAAGGTATCTTACTTTTAATCATTTGCGAATGTGCTGTGAATTTAATTGTATTTTATTCAGCTCTTCATCTTCAAAATCTCCATCAAAGTCTCGGCACAGCGGCGGGGATAGAGACAGGCGTGACCGTGACCGAGATAGGCATGACAAACATAGAAGCAGCAGCAGCAGTGACAAGAAACGCCCACGAGAGTCTTCCCGAGATTCTCCAAAGTCGAATAAGAAGCACAGGTCTGACTCAAATTGACTTCTTATTTCTTTTATGGCCAATTCAATATCATTAATATTTGTTTCAAATTCCAGAAAATAAAAATTGAACCACTACCCGTTTACCCACCAACCACTAGTTTATCCTCAACAATGTTTGTTAAGAAGCCACTTTTTTGTGCTTATTACCTAGAATTAATTAGCCATTCATTATGTTAATTCGTGAAATTATACATGTAAAAGTTTCATGTTCTAAATAATCATTCAATTTAGCGTATAAACCATAAAGTTTATTCACCATCATTTTTCTGATGGTTTTTTCGTATTTCATACAATATTATACAGAAATTTAATTTTTTAGCATATTAAACTGATCAAAATTCTGAAACACTGACAGTTATGATGTGTATAATTTAAGTAAAACCTACAACCTACCTACCGGTACAAAGGGATAAATGATTTTTTAACAAGATTGTGGAATAGACTGACCTGAAACTTTAATCGGCAATTAAATAATTGTACGTAAAATAAGTCATGATGTTTTTAATTGTCATAAACTTATTCATTAGTGCGTATTGAATATTTCATATTTCAAATCCATCACAAACTTGTAAGTTTCGCCGTGTGGATGTTGACGCCTAGTGCAATAAGTCTCCAACTGCTTAGCAGGGATTGCGACTCTAAAGCAATGGGCAAGTTCATCTGTTGATGATCGAACAGAATAAACAGGGACTGTCCAATCCACCCTGGAGTTCTGTTGATGAATAGCAAACAGATAAACATAATCCACTACTGCGTATCTTAACAAGACTATTGTGAACGAGCGTTATTAATCTCTTCACTACATTAAATAAGTCCCAAGGATAATAAAATGATGCGAAGATATTATTAGTTACTCATTAAAATACCTTGTTGTGCTTCATGTAAATTGAAACCCTGACTTTGTAATTTGCGGCTTCCCTCTTTGATCCGATCATTGTAAACCACCAGTATACGATTGACTTTTCACACGCCATGTGTCGTAAAAATACTTCGTCGTCATGTTGAAAGTAGTACATGGGCCACGGTCCATCTGAAAAGAGAATTTGGGGAACCATAATGCATTTCGCCAATCTATAAATATTTGATGAAAAGAACTACCAGATGAAAGACAGTTTGAATATTCAGACATTGTTAACTCTGCAGTCGGCATATCAAAGCCCTGGATATCGTGAACTTCTTTAAGATGTTTGAAGTAATCTTTGAATCTGACTTGTTCTCCAATGCATTTCTTGTTTTCCACTTCAAAACATTGAATTCGCCTAAGGGCCAAATGTTGAAGGCATGAAAAATATAAATTATCAGAAATCGCTTTTAAACCACGTATGACCGTTATACCTGAATTCGCAGTTGGCAAGATGATCCCGATATGCTGCCCCCTTCACAATTTTTGAACATCCATCAGCCAAATAATGGCACCAGAAGGACGAGTTGGAGACTATTAGCTCTACCGTGATATTACGAGCAGTTTTAGACAAGTCTTCTTTGCAGATACCACATCGTAGATCGCATCTACATTTTCCGCAAATGGTATGCCCACTAGAACAAGTGTAAATGGGTGCGAGCGGAACTTCTCTGCATATTGGGCACTCTAAAGCTTTCTTGAGATCTTTGGAGGGTGCAAGTTCATGGAGAGTCCCAACGGCAGCACTTGATTAAAATAATTAATGTTTGGACCGAAAACTAAAGTTCATTTCGATAATTTCTTACCTGTCTCTTCTATACTCCATCACGGTTAGAATTGTAAGTTATAATGTACGCTTACCAATTTGCGACTAACTGAATTATTCCTATTATAACTCCCAGATACTATTGCGTAGTGTACCTAATAAGCGAGTTGGGAAACAGGATTACATTTGCATGATGATAAAACTTTTCGGCAGTCATTAAACTATACGTGATAAATTACTCAAAGGTCAAAGTCAATAAATAACAATCGTTGTCGGCGTCGGTGTGGTGTGTGTAAAAGTATTTGCGCTAAACAGAAATCTCAAAATTCTCTAAACATGCAGGCATGCAGTGTATGTAATATTGTACAACAAACTATTCAAAAGCATGGGAATGGGAAATAGTTAAAGCAAAATTATGGATTTGTTGATTGATAATCTCAAATGCTTTTCATGCATTACGATACAGTATAATACCAGCCATCAAGTAATATACGAGTTCATTTCTTTTATTAATACGAGTAAACTAATTGAAACACTTTACCATTAACAGGAGTCACATAACCGATAATCATTTTGTTTTGTAACGCATTTCAATGAAATTCGGTTCCGCAATAATTGTGGAACCCGAAACCAGTTTAGTAAACGTGGAATCAATAATGAAGCAGTGAACACCACGAAGTTACAGTGGTAATTCTCATCCCACTGTCAATTAAAAAATGAGACGAATACGACTAAAAATCACTTTTCGAAGAAGCAGTATTTATTCAGCGTCTGATTTGTGCATAATTTTTTACAATGGTTAATAAATCTGAACAAGAGCCCGAGTGGGCAACATGAATGACTCGTCTAAAAATCCATATTCATCTTTCTGTACATGATTTCACACTTACGAGGAGCCCATTAGGAACAAAATGATTCTTACAACCTTGACCAGAAATGACTAGGGAGACGTAAGCTGTATTTATATTATCATGAATGACTGTAAAAGAAAAGGACTAGAAATTGACTACATAAAATAAAGAGAGTTTTACAAAGCATAAGATTAAGGAACGCTCAATAAAACGAGCTCAGTTTTTGTACATATCACAAAGGACTTTTTCCATGGGCGTGGACCCAATGGTTCTCTGAAAAAAGAGGAGCTCTATCCTTTGGGCAGGAACTTGACGAAGGAGTGGCATCATCAGTAAGAGTCGTCCAAATCTTGCAGGCTGACTCGGGTATTGCCCTCGTGAATGTTGCATTAACATTACTTGCGCCTGATCTTGTAGATTCTCTACTTGGAGTGGATCCTTAAGCCCCCGAGTGTCTACACGCCAAGGAATCACAGATCAGAACTCATTCCCTTCTCTTTTCTGAATAGAAATACAAAATAGAGGAATACCACTCACATAACTCACCACTACGGAACAGAGCAATAGCTTTCAGACAGGCAAATTCCGCAGGATCCACCCCAATCGCTCTAAATCTTGATAGAGATTCATTCAATGTACGCAAGTCCCCAGCAATCTGGAGCAACACAATAATATCAAATTATGAAATACTATGAAACACTTTATTAAAAAGGTGGGGAAAGTGCGACTGGCGTTGATTTTCATTACCTGTACAGCTTTGCCTCCGGGAAGATGAGACAAATGATCGGAAGCTGAGAATAAGGGTACAGAGTCACCCGGCATGCACCACTGGATTGCATTCAAGAGAAATAAGTCGGACCACGCTTCTTCCAGCAAAATTACCTGAAATTCAAATTTTTAGTGGGAGGAATTTTCATAATGTTGACAGCAATTTACCTGGTCACGAAATGGCAGTGTTCCAAAAGAAGGAAGATTCTTTGCCCATTTGACAGCTGTAAACAAAAACAGATTTATTTAGGTACGTGTTTTTACACGGCTCATATTTACAGACTTTTTTATATCATCCCAAAAGTGAATAAATAGAAATACTGTATTATTAAATACTTGTTTCATCACCTATTCGTACTCTCCAGTATTTGAATCCATAAAAATAATTGTACTTATATTAAATGCTTACCCATGAATAAAAGTCTTGCCGAAGTTTCGTAGATTGTTTCATGAGCAGGGTTGTAAATCGCTGAAGGGATTTCATTTTGGAGAGAATTGTTACTGGTGGTCACAATGCTACCTGAAAATCCGGAAGTGGTGGAATGGGAGGAGTGTGTTCCATTTCCATTCGTGGTGACTGACATTGGAGGTGTTTTGCGACTTGGAGTGTTGTCATCACTAGTAACGTCAATGCTGTCTTCTGTTGATAAAAAGAATGAACGGTTGATAAACTAACTTAGATGTTTGATTCCGTTCAATGTATGCCTTATTAAATGTGCGCACTCACCATCGTCATTGTCCCGAAGTCCGTTGGACTCTGAGGATTGAATATTCGGTGGAGAAATATGAGGAGGCTGATGGTGATTCTGTCCATATGAATGGTGACTGCCTTGGGTGATTGAATTATGTAATGATCCTGGACCTCTTGGCGCTAGAAGTGGCCTAGTGTGAATGATGAAGGTTTTGTGTCAAATCATAATCAATCAATCATTCACTCTGCCAATAACGAATTTCGATTTCCATTTAAATTACCCAAACACACCGACCGCCACTGCCGCTTCACGAAGTGCTCGTTCTTGATCCATTTCGCATAGCGCTTCTGGGCGCAGAGTCGCAGTGTTTCTTGGTTGACGCTCGTTTTGAACGGCTGAAATTATTAAATTCATCAATTTTTTGTGAAATTCATACATATGGATTAGCCTACAACTATTAGCCAGAAATGAAATTCCTTTCCTTGCAAATCCTAACTCTTGAACGATGCTGAATATTGCAAAACATGTTGCATGATTCCATTTTAAAAAGAACATGACTGAAAATTCAATTTGCTTTTGCCCTTTCATGATCCTCTTGGAAAATTGTTTCCGACAGAGTAAATTCAAATTGAACCCCACTTGTCCTTTGTACAAGGATATGAATCCGCATGTACCCTGACTTGACACAACCGATACAAACCCCTACTCCCTCATCCTAATTCAACCTGCTTGAACTAGAGCCATCAACTCATCATCATCTTATCCACTTAACTGTAGCTTGGTTTGGCACGATTTATATCGGATGTGATCTGATTTGCTATGATTTGATTCGACTCGATTGAGGATTTGTTGGTGAAAGGAGATTGAAAGAGAAGAGTCCCAGCATCTAACCCAGCATGAATGTTCACTCTCGAATGTATTGTCTGATTGATACTCTGCAGCATTTGAAGCACAGCCAATCCAGAAAATCAAACCCGCACAATAAAGTCCCTAAGTCTAAAGCTGAGTTGAATCATAATGTGGATTGAATGGAAAGTTTGTTGGACATGCACGAACCACAACTGAGACTACCAAACCAACCAAACTTTCCTCGACTGTTGTATGGATTCCTGCCTGCTTTCACCATGAAATTCCAATAATATGTGTTGCTCGACTAGAGTGTCGGATGGATATATTCATTACATAGTGTCGAGAGAGTGAAGATGAGTGATAGGAAAAGAGACTGGGATTGGTTGACCAACTCAATCAAATTAAATGGATGGAATTAAGCGACTTTGAATGTTCTCCGTCCTTTATGACTGTAGCTCGGAAACCGGCTCCCTCATTCACAAGTCATCAGCCTATTAATCAAAAAGTTTCCGGGGCTCAACTCTAAACTAATCCTGTCAAATTCATTCAATTCAATCAATAAAATCCAACCAAACTACATTTTCTCTGCCACTCTGTGTTCAACTCGTAGGACTTTCTCCATTCACATCCTAATCTCGATTCCTTCTACTTTAACCGACGCTGTGAATTAGTAGTCTGCAAGAAATTCATTGATACTCTTCGCTCTCTTTTCTACTAACCAATCTATTATTTTCCTATTTCTGTCCTATCCCATGCAAAGAAGGTTGAAAGTTTTAGATTTCTTCTAAAGAACAAAGGCAATAAATCTCATTGTTTCTACAAATTTTCCACTAACCAAGTTTGTTTCATTGAATCAAAAAGGCGTTCTCTGAGTTGAAGTTGCTTTTGTTTTTCTGCACGTTTCAGTTTCTTTCAGCTACTTTTTCAAAGAGCTGAGGATTCTCAAAATTAAATTACTTGGCTTTAGGTATAGAAATACGCAAATTATCTGACAGTCATTCATCCCAAATAAAATTGAATTGGCTTTGTAGAGTGTCTGATTTGATGATATCTCCTCCTTTTATGGGTAGACGAGGTTGTTAACGATAACAAGTCAAAATGACTGAAGGCGTAATATTGCAAAAGGGCTATCCTAAACCCCAAATCAACTCTTAAAATAATGAGGTGAACCTATGTCACACCGTATAGATTCCTGATAACCATTATTATCCCCCTTTCTGTGGTTTCATCGTTAACCAATCTGAGATGTAAATCCCAAAGAGTAAAACAGAAGCACTGATGATGGAAAAACTTCAAAGGAAGGAACCAACCGTGTTCTAATCAATACCCGTGGTGGTGATGGTGGTGAAAGCAAAGTGTGAACTGATGATGAGCAGATGAGCATAAGGCTAGGACTACGTGAGGGGATATCGTCATTTGATTACTTGCTTCTTTCCTTCACAACTGGTGACAGATTAGTCAGAGAAGTACAACATTATTATTTAGTATGCGTGATTGGAGTGGAATTCAGATCTGTAGCATTGATTCAGATCAGAAGAAATAAATCCATCCCGTTGGAAGACTTGTAATTCTATACAGTCAAATGAAATGGCAGGCTCATCACGATCTGTGCGATTCTAAATGTCACGATCCTTCCAGAAACTGACATGGATTTAGATGGGTTATGGAATTGCCAGCTTTGATTTTATTATATTGCAGTAAGTGTGAGGACTGATATTTCAAAACCGCAAGAATAAACTAAGGCAATCATTTCGGGAAAATAGACTTCTCTTTGTCTCATTTGCATATGAAACGAAATGTCCTTTGTTATAAGAGTGCATGTGCTTTTATGTTATTATTATTATCCATCCTGACGGTAAAACTCTACTTATTTGGTTGAGAATATCTTTATGCATGATACAAAAGAAATTTGGTATTTCAAAGGACACGAATCATTATGCCCATTGGATGAAAACATTTTTGATGTTGGGGATGGATTTTGTACTGTTTTTAGAATAAAAGTGAGGCGCACATACCTCGCGGGATCCAAGGCGAGACGTGATCGTGATCATTTGCCGATAATTTGGATCCCTGCTTCTTTCTCGAACTCGTTTGTTTGCCTTTAGCATTTTCGGATTTAGATTGGGTTTGCATCCAATCTAATGAATATCTCGAATCTAGTCTGTCTAAAATGGATTTCTTTGCGGACCCCTTATACATCTTCACCTCTGACTTTAACCTCTCAATCTGATTTATAGATGCAGCTTCTGACCGAATGCCTTAACCAACAAAGTACCAGACCACAGTGAGAATATATTATTTGGAATGGAAGCATTTTATCCTTTCGCACCATTCTTTATTCTACAATTATTAAGCACAAAGATTCGAGAGTTGAGGCAAAAAGCAAATAAGTAACAATATAGGATGGAAATTAACTCACCATCCCTGTTCATCCCCATTTCGAGACACTTTTTCAGCCGACATGCTGAAAATGAAATAAAATATTATTTATGAATTTCATATTAAAATATGACTCATAATCATGATTATGATCTAATATTACAATACCTTGACACTGGTTGCGATGTGCTTTGTCCACAACGCAGTTACCGGTCCCGGCTTGGCACCTTCATATAAAATTCATATTGAAACAAAAACACTCCACATGAATGTGACCTATAATGTCCAGCCAAACCCCAACCTGTAAATCAACTTGCGACGAACACTTCTCTTGAAAAAACCACTACACCCATTGCAGGCTAGAATGCCATAGTGTTTCCCTGAAGAAGTATCCCCACAGACGACGCAAGTGAGTCCGGTGCTATTTCGTCGTCCTATAAGAATAATTTGAGATATGACGAAGATGCCGTCAATTTACTGAAAAATTGATAATAACCTGTAGGAGAACCGTAACCTTGTGGAATGTAATTAGTGGGAGACCGTGAGCCATCATTATGGTTATTGAGAGCGTTATGCATGGACAAGTTGTGGGCATTGTTTGGGGAAGAACTGGTAGTTGTCAATGAAATTGGCATTGGGGTTGAGGTTCTGGTGATGGAATGGGAATTTGAGTGAATTCTGGAGATTGAATGAGGGTTTAGAGGAGGGGAACACGAGGATGAGGGTGAT
>JAQIWQ010000279.1:0-19860 GCA_034695825.1 Folsomia inoculata | reverse complement strand
AACTCTTTTCTTAATAATATAAAGAATGTGTCACGTAACTTTTCATGGCAAAGACCTTCAGCTTCAATCATAAAAAAATCACGTTATCCGCACTTCCTACACGGAATGTTCCATGTCTTCCTTTATGACTCTGATTGAAATAACTAAAACACCATACCCACCCACCCACTACATTCTCCATGTATACGTATTACTATCTACGATGTGTGATTCCTAGACAGAGAGAATCCTGATAACTTTTTCGACATGATGCTTTCAGTACCTGTGCTAACACAATTTGCAAAAATCCATCCAAATAAACGGGTCAAGTTGGGCGTGGCATTGTTTGACAGAGACCGTGTATACAAGATTGATCGGTATTGAGACAGAAGGGAAGAACAAATCCTCCAGAGACACGCACTTTCACTCAGACATCTGCCCCCATAAAAAAGTAGACGAGAAAACAAAACTACCACCAGACGTGACCTAACTAACTTTCTTTCACCCTTTAAAAATAAATAGAAAAAAGCCAAGATCAATATTTATTTGAAGAGAAAGTCCTCTCCTGAGGTATTTATTGATGTGTTCATATATCATTTTAAGTGAAAGTATGTAGTAGAATTTAACCAATCCCAAACAAAACATATTTATTTCAATGAGATTTCTATATTTACGTTTTCATAAAGTACATAAGTACTTTCATACATAAGTAATGTGCATCGCATTTAAAATTTGACACCTACCCGATAGGACTTTCTCCTTACTTTCCCTATGTCGCTCGATCCCTCCTGTCTGTCACAACCGGCTAGCCTCCTTTCTTTTAGATAAAAATAAAAATTTAACCAACCTTTCACGATTCCACATCAACTTGAACCCTTCTTGTTTGCTTTCTATTCCGGTGAAAGTTTTCAACCTCATTTATTTAACATTGATTCTAGAGCATTTTGGTGAAAGTGGTGCAAATACTCTTACACATGTTGGTGAAAGTGCCATTATCATGGTAGTACATGCATGAGGTGTGAATTCTGAATCGTTTCTCACATCCGTCTAGTCTCCAGTTGAAAAGGAATAGAATCATTCCGTGATCCGGTAAAAACCTACGGATCAAAATATAGTGATCAAGATTGTTAGATCAAGCCAAGCAAGATCCAAACTAATCCAATCCAAACCATCGGTAGGGATATCCTCTGGTTTTGGTGGTCCACTACGTAAGGTGGCTTATGTTCTTTATCCAAGGTACAACCTCTTTCACTCTCGTCTCGTCTTACACCTCTGGTCATTTCTACGTGAGTTGAATGAATTAAATGACACAGCATAAAAGCTTGCACAAAGGCATGGAGTTGTTATTTTTAGGGTGAAAGAAAGAGGTAGGGTGGATGGAAAAAGGACTGAATTCAATTGCTGCATGGGATAATATATGAGATGAGAAGAAAACAATACGCTGATTTCATTTTCGGAACTTATAAAGGAAAATATGAGAATTTAATAAGACTGAAGGTATTCATAAATTACTATCTCGATTACATAATAATACGCTATACTCCAAACACTAAAGCACCTTCTATTCTATAGAGTTTAGTGAGCACTAAATAAATCGGTAGGACACCCAAGCTACACTATATAAACTAAATCGGATAAAAAGGCATCAAAATTCCCTCGAGTCATTTTCCATTTGTCATTGTCAGCAGGATACACATTGCTCATGAATATAATCATTCATCGGAAAAGAAGGAAGCTATCTATCATTAATATATTCATTCATCTTTTGAAAGGATAAAGACGAACAGAGAAAGGATAAAATTGGGTAACTTTCTCCAACTCATTCATAAATGCATGCAAATAAGATGGGTGGAAGCATCCTGATTAAAAAACATGAAAACTGAACCGAGAAATTACAATGGATACAAAATTAAGACTTTTTATCTATAATTGGATTCAAATTGTGGAAATGAGAGGAATGCTAAATGATTTGTAATGGAAATATGTGCAATCTATCTTCGTTGTATATTTGGTGAGATTTACCAACACGGTCTGCAAATGACATTTCTACACAATACATATAGAACCCCTTCACATTTTCCTTAACTGATCCAGTTGTAGAAAATACACTACTCAAACTTTCAGACAAGACACCCATCACATCGAATCACCCACACCCACACCCACAACCCACACATGAAAAACAGTCATGCAATCAACTTCTCTGCTAACTTTATCATAAAGACAATCAATAACATGCCTGACGTGCCTTCATTTCATGTACCAAGTTAAAGTAAATATAAAAAGTAACCTGTGTGGGTGGGCTTCACTAGTATAATGCTATGTATGTAGTAACATTGCATTATATCTCTCCATCCATCCTAATCCAAATGTTGTCTACGTCTACTATGCCATCTCTAACTCACAGAGTTACAAAAAGTGAATGTAAACTAATGCCAATCACCGCACCAAAAAGTTGGCAAGAAACATGTTACAATGTAGGTACATTGCTTTGCCAATACTCCCAGTTTAGTTTTAGCAAGCAGTTTGTATCGCGTTAAGTAGGTAGATCACTGCAGTACAAACTGCCTGAATTCGGATTTCGGATAGAAGCACTATTTGCAATCAACTACACAGATTCACAAGCATCCATTTTCTGTTCTGTTTATTACTTAAAGTTTTAACCAGGATGGGTGTGATCGAGTCTTTAAGCTTTGTTTAACAAGTTACATCATTTCCTTAACGTTTGTAGAGGTTTTTGATATCTATTCCGTCCCCTTATTCATTTCATATCCTCAAAATCTTGTAGAAATACATGTAAAAGAAAGCCAAAGTAACAGAAATACATGCAAAAGTAGGTATAAAAGTACAGTACACACAATTTCATGTATAGAATGCAGTTTCATTAAAGCATACCCCACTCGTGTAAAAAGTACATATTTGGGCTGAATTTTGTGCCACCATATATTACAAGCTTTACAAGCTTTATAACACTGCAACATACAAATCTAACCCTTTTCTCTGGATAAAATAAGCCAACACTATGGATTCGAGCCCAGTATCCTGCAACTTTGTGGGAAATTCCAAGATGACCAAGCCTAAAAGGGTTATAGACGAGGCTAGAGAAATTAAAAATCCTGAGTTGGATTTGGTCGAAAAAGGAATCCTCGCTTTTGAGGAGCTTCCTGGCCTTTGTAAGTACACTTTTTATACATTTCATAAAGAGATGAGATTTATAAATATGAAAATTCGAGTACTTTATTAGCACCAAATGTCATAACGTTTAGTGTCTGAATATCATAATTAATCACGCTTCGCAAAACCGACAGATCTTCGCTTCATAACCATTTTACACATAATCCGTAGTTCATTCGGTACGTTATAGCGCAACAGAAATTACTTGTGTATTTCTGTACAAGCGTTTAAATGAATTGCTTCTTTAAACAATATCTAAGAAAATTAGCTCATAATAATTCATTTATATTATTTCAAACTCGATATTCGATATTACACAATTTAGCAAAGTACCATTAATGAAAAGTCTACTCCTTTGATTCTAATTTACAATTTAACTTGTTTACACGACGAGGAACAATAATGTGTACACTGAACGTAATGTATACTTATTGCTTCTGAAATTTATAGTCAACTTGGATTTTGTAACACGGCTTACACTCTCCCATAACAAGATACGATGTAAGTTCAACACCAACAGTGCACATTATTCTTACATTTTTTACCTTGAAAAATTAACTAATCAAATCAATGTTTGAACTGTTTGCTTACAGCAATTCCAGCAACCATTGCGAATCTATGCAATCTAGAAATCTTGACGATGTTTAACAACCAGCTTGAAGAGCTACCAACTGCAATTTCATCTCTGCCTAAACTACGCATACTGAATGTCGGGTAAGATTTTACCTACTTTCTCCAGGTTCAGGGTACATGTAAATTACTGCATTCCTTTTCGTCTAGGATGAACCATCTGAAATCCTTAGGGAGGGGATTTGGTGCATGTCCATCGCTGGAAGTTTTGGATTTCACCCATAATAAGATGAGTGAGGAAGGAATTCCAGGCAATTTTTTTATGATGGGTGGGTAAAAACTTTCTCCAAAATTATAGTATGGATGGATGTATGTGGATGAATTACTTGTGATTTCAATAGAAACATTGAGAGCTCTCTACATGGGTGACAACTACTTTGAAACACTTTCACCAGAAATTGGACGCCTTCGAAACCTTCAAATCGTATGACAATTTTGCTTGTTTTCTACGAAGGGAGTTTGAAATGGTTTTTATGCATAAAGCTTGTCGTTCGAAACAACAATATTACCCATATTCCACGAGAAATTGGAAACTTGACACGGTTACGAGAGCTTCACGTTCAAGGGAATACAATTCAGTGGCTTCCACCCGATATGGGTAAGTACGTATTTGGATTTAATAAAAATCATGAACGAAATTGGAACAGGGAGGCTTAATTTCATGGAAATTGGGTTTTTTGGTTACAGCAAATGTGGATCTTGGAGGAAGCCGAAGTATTATTCGAGTTGATGACAATCCACTTGCGCCACCATTGGTAAAAATCTAATCCAATGGTTTTCCCTTTTTACAATGCTCTTCAAATTGTTAATTGGAATTAACAGGCGGATCAATGGGCTTTAGGTCCGCATCATTTGTTGGATTATGTTAAAACGGATGCCTACAAGACGTGAGTTGTATTAAAAATCCATTTATTTCAGTTTTAAACGTGTCACATAAGATATAAAAATGTTCGAAACATTCTTCTAGCTTGTATGGAAATGCTTATCGTACCAGACGCTAAACGAGCAGCAGAACTTTGAGATTCCATTCAGTCTTCAGTCATCGTGTGCCGGACGTGTTCTAATAACTGCTTTCTTCCGCAAGAGTCCAACTTTCACCACAAATAATCAGTCAATCGTGTTTCATATAACTGCAATTAAAAATATACAGTCTTATTAACAAAGTGCCAAATGTAATTATGTAAAGAAAGTTGTTATAAATCCTTAAAAATCCCTACGTCTCATTGATTTAAAAAGTATTGATTACAACAGTATTCGAAATGTTAACTTTCAATTGAATTAAGAATTTAAATCTTAAGTAAACCCTTCAAATTTTTTTCACTTCCTCTGTCTTTACATAAAGTACTTTCTTTAACAGAAACTAGACAAGAGAAAAAATAAAAGCATTTTAATTTACTTACAAATCAGTCTTTTTGTGTATGAAATTCAGTCGTTTTCCCATCGGAGCACATTTCCGTTTCGGCATTTCCTTTTCCATTTCCGAATGGTTCCTGTCCGGCGTATCTTTTTAATTACAGCCTTAAAAATGAAAGAAACAAGCTTTAAGTGCATAGGCTATGGAAGATACGTATGTGTAAATCATATTTGTGTAATTACACATTTACTAATGCAAAAAGGTATTTACACAAAGTATAATAATAAATCACCTCAATCGAAGGTAAAAACATAAGCGTTTCAAGTGCAAGGGCTAATAAAGGGATGGTGGGTGAACATATATTTATTTAGCCTCTGCAGAATATCACAGATATATTAAAGTCTACGATAGCATTAAAAAATAAGCTCATACTCAATCAAACTATAACAAAATGCTCAATAAAAATGTTACACCAATAGATAAGAACAGTAGCCCTGTCAGTCAGCTAGTAATTTTCACAAGGGAAAGAACTTTGCATTTCATTACGCAAGAAAATAAAGAACCTTAATAATTTTACCACCATAGTTGGTTAATTGTTGGTCAAGCAAATGAAGCACTAACTGGACTGAATGAATGAATGAATGCAAATACTACTACATTACATACAGGAGGAACGAGAATATATGGGAGAAAGTCTGAAAGGACTATGCTCTTAAGTAATTGTGTACACAGGATATAATAAGAAGATACCACTGCCAGCAAAGAAATGTTATTGCCATTGTATTGTAATAATAATGCAACTTAAAAAGTCAAATTCGCGTGACATAGAAAACGTTACCTCTAAATAAATATCAATCATCAATCATGTATCTTACTACCTGTGATTATCTGTCTTTCTCATCTCTCTCTGTTCTTGGTCATCATCACATCACTCATTGATACCTGTCTCCTTCCTGAATGAGAAGACGTATTGAAGCTGACTGATTGTTCGTGAATGAATTACTGAGTGATTTCTGCTGCCTGTACAAATTTGGTCATCTTGTTCAACTTACTTTTAATGACACTATAATGACCACCCTCGTCTCCTTTTACTCCTTTCCTCGTCCTCTAGGCTGCTGATTAGCTGATTGCTTTCCTTTCTTATCTGCTCGATCCTGTCTCTTTTGTTTAGAATTGTCGACACCACACAAACTGCATACCACTTTCTTCGTCGTTGAATAAGCTGAGCTCACTGCATTGCTGACTGAATTAACGAATCGTGGAAGTACCTGCGCATAATCTGTTTGGATGATGATAATAAAATGATGAAACAGCCAATGCTTGGCAGTGAAAGTCTTAATTGATGGATCGGGTATACTGCACGAGTGGTGGATAATGATTTTGTGAATGCAAATTCTCATGAGAATATCATGGCATGAGATTCTTACTGGCTTGCTATGTAAGAAGGTACTTTGTTGTATAGAAACTTACTGACAACTATCTAATTCTTGTTAGAGATAGATAATCTACGATCTATCTAACTGATTTATTGAAAGTTGGTTCTTTCGAACTAAATTCTGCCAATAACCATGTTGTTTTTGTAATGTAGGAAACTAATCTTAAAACACCGTACCTAATGTAAAGATAAAACTGTACAAAAACAATAATTTAACCTAAAAGTTGGTCTTAACGATGAAACCTGTCTAAACAGGAGAAATTATTCATAATAACGCTTGTTTGGATTAACCGAATTAGACTATTAAAAGTCAGAAGATTGCCGTTTGACGGAGGAATTCCTCACCGTTAACGGTAGAGACATCAATTCAAACCAAAAGTAGAAGTGGATGAGATACGATTGGGGAGTGGTTGAAGTAGATTTCCTTCATTAAGTTGAATTAAAATCTGCGGTTGTAACCTCCCCCTCCTCCGCCCCCACCGCCGCCACTCATGCCTCCTCCACCACCACCTCCCGTTGGGGCGCTATACCCACCTCCGCCTAAACAGTAACATAAATAACAAGGGGTAAGTAAAATATTGGAATAAACAAGCATCAAACGAACACTACACAAAAGAAGGAATGGTGTATACCTTGGTATGGGGCTGAACGGCTACCATATTGGTTTCCACCACGCATTGGGCCACCCCCATAATTTTGCTGGTAACCTCCAAAGTCACCGCCGCCGTAACCTCCACCCGGGCTATTTCCTTGCCAGCCACCTCCCCATTGACCACCACCGCCGGGGGGTTGTTCCCAGGGTCCTAAAATATATAAAAAAGAACCTTGTAATACGTTTATTGGGAAAGTACTATGACTTATCCAAAGAATGGACGGTGGTATTAAATCAAGGTATTTTAAAGATTCAGGGGGTAAAGGTACCCTACCAGTCACTCATATAGGTTCAGACTGGGGCGGTAAAGCTATTCATCATGAAAACTGCGGACATCGAAATAGCATGAATTATGCAATGATTTCTTACCAGTACTATAACCACCACCCCAGCCACCGCCCCCACTTCCACCCCAATTTCCACCATCACTTCCACCACCCCTTCCTCCCCAAGGGTTTTGGCTATGACCACCACCACCTCCACCTCCACGTGGCGGTCCGCGTCCACCACCAGATCGAGAATCTTCACGCCCCCCACCGGAATAATGGGACCCACCCCCACCCCCACTACCTCCCTTCATATTAGCCATTTCAGTTCGGCTAAGGGCTTTCTTGACGTCAACTCGCTTTCCTTGGATTTCATGATACTTTGATACTGCAAATACCCAAGACATAATTTTATTACACAGCGTCATCTTTTAAATTAAAAAGAATGCCGTAACTTACATACAACCTTATCCACTGGGTCATAATCATCAAATTCAACGAAACCGAATCCTCGCTTTTTACCAGTATCCTTCGTCGTTACAAGGACAACATTGGACACGTTTCCAAAAGACTGAAAGGGATTTACAATCATATAAGATGAAATTACCACAAAGGCCAACCATCCCACAAAATCGCCAATTTTCCATCTTTTTCTAAATAATCAGAGCTAGAATCTAGCAACCACTCGTCATAAACTATCAGACTGGGGCGGTATCAACCTCATCACATTAAAAAACTGCTTCAGCAACTAATCCACAGAAAAACTTAAACATACCTTAAAGTAGCTTCTCAGATCCTCCTCTTCCACTTCTTCCTTAAGCCCCCCTACAAATATTTTCCTCACCGTAGCTCCTGCTTCCGGTTTACCAATATCCTCTCTTGGTACGGCCCTTTTTGGTTCAACTTCTCGTCCATCCACTTTATGAGGTCGAGCATTTTGTGCTTCATCAACCATAAATGATCTTGAATAAGTGATGAATCCAAAACCACGAGATCTTCTAGTTTTTGGATCCTTCATCACTACCACATCAACAATTTCACCCCATTTAGTAAAGTGGGCTTTCAAGCTATCCTCTGTTGTTCGATAGTCTAATCCTCCAATAAAGAGTTTTCTGCATTGTTCTGGCTCATTCTTATCTTGGTTCCGGTTATCGTTACTTCCACCACCGGCTCCTCCTTCCTATTAGCAAATCAAGTTCAAAAGTTAATTTTTTAAGTATGAAAACGTTCCGTCCAACATTTTAGTAACTGGTAAAAAACAAAATCAGTTGGCACAAGTACCAAAAAAGAACCAGTCACTCATAATAACATCAGACTGGGGCGGTATAACTATTCATCATTTTATAACTTTTGCAAAGTCGCAAAAAATGTATTACCACCGCTCTACAACAACTAAGGAACGAGTGCTTCAGGCACAAATTAAGGGTGCAAAAACCACTACTGTACCTACACCTCACCATGAATGCCAGGAAATGGGGGTTGAGGTGCAGGAACGGTGGTTTTGCACCTTTAATTTGTGCCAAAAGCACTCCTTCCTTAGTTAAAGCGCGGTGGTAATAAATGCGGTGGTAATAAATTTTTGTGATGACATCGTATTCGTATGTTAAAAAATCAAAAAATTTAGAATACTCACATTATAATCACTCTCATCAACTTCTTGCTTCACACTTCCGTTATTATAATTATCGTCCGATCCCATTATTATGTTGGTGATTCTTCAATAATATGATGAAGGAATGGACGAGGAAGTAAGGTTTTTAGATTTTAGCAAAACACTCCAATAAATTGCGAATATCCCAAATACTTCAAGATGGAATCTGAAAATAATCAACCGTTTAATTAGGAAACGTTAAAACGAAAGAGTTGAGTGTGGGTAAATGATAAAATAGTTAAATTTTTTAATATAAAAAATAAGAAAGATGGACTCACCTTTTCGGACCTGGCTGGATTTGTATAGAATGAATGACGGAGACGCGTACAGGACAGAGTTTGAGGTTGAAGTTGGATGGAATGGCAATGGCCGGAGTGGAAATGGAGCCACTGACATTGCGTGTCCACTACTCAAGCTACTCCCGTATTTCGTAACAAACCAATCCCAGAGCACACTGCTGCAGAGATCGGACTATACCACTGCCTGCCACCACCATCATCTCTTAAGTCATGGGAGAAAGTACCTAGTGAAAGTGAAAGTACTTGTTTCTCTTGAGTGAGAGGCATTTCTAATCAAGGGCTTGGATCCCAAACTTTGGATGAATAAGGGATTCATTAATGAATTCATTTATTCGTGTTAATAATAGGACATGATGAATGAACATGTTGAGATTATGTTATTTCATGGAATTGGTATGACATGACATTATGCTATTTAGTTAATTGGTCAGCGTCACCAATGTATCTAAAAGATTGCCCCCATGTTCTCTTAACGCTCTTTCTGCCCTTTCCGCCGACATTTCCATTTCATTGACTATTAGTTCCACGTCTTCCTTCTTTATCTTAATCAGCATCAACTCTTTTTCTTTTTGCAGTCTTTCCGCCATTTCAGTAGCGATTAATTCCCTCACCTAAATACAATCGTGCTATCATCATTTCCGTTTAAGGAATGTCCTCTAAATTTATATTCATTAAATTCCTACCCCACTGAGATCTGAAGCCGTGATTTCTGTTTCTTCTGCATAATCGGTAACTTTCTCCAAGTCTGCGGCACCCGAGTCATGTTTCTTTGATTAAAGTTGGTTGTTTTTAAAATTAATTAAAAAACATGCTAATTTAAAAGTTGACAATCTCTTACTTTTAATAGTTCCCTTGTTTTTGGTTTTCCATCTTCATCCTCATCTTCGTCTTCATCCTCGATCCGTTTTTCAGCCAATTTATCATACTCGTCATTCCATTTTCGACGATGGTCAAGAGTCTGTGTCAAAAAGGTTCAAATTCAAATTATATTCAAATACCAATTATCCAAATAATACAATTACAAATTATATAAATAACCTCATCTGGAGTGGCCATTCTGTCCTGTCCTATCCTGTCCTCAAGATCAGTAAAAGCCCAAACCAGTGGTTTGGTTTGAAACCACCCAAACTATACCGGTACTACCGGTAGAATAGAAAGTCCCCACAAAATGCTTGAAATCTAATCCACCGATAAATATCAGTAATACTTTTATTCAGTTTCTCGTGGTCCAGTCTAGAAGAATCAGATTTGAATTTTATAAAATGTAAAAAAACCACAACCGTCTCAACTTTCCAGTCCGCCAAACGGATAGCATCATCATCAAAGAGAAGAATCTTTTGTTTATCACAGACACACAACACACCACAACCACAAGTTAGAGGAGGTGCTGTAAAAATGTAGATTGTGTTTTCTTATTCTAGCTATTCTTGCTCCATTTGTTTTTAAACTTTTTCATGAATTTTAAACATTTTAAAATATTTTACGTATTGTTTTATATAACCCAGACCATTAACTTGAGTCTAGTTGTTTCTGTTGCTTTTGTTTGCGTAATAAAAAAAGGACAATTGATCTAATTTGGTGATCGATTTTTGTCGTGTTGGTTGTTGGATTTGTGCTAAGTTTGGTCGAAGTCATCAAACAATTATTATAACAGTGGCTGACAAGCTTTCTACGGGGTTCTGGATTTAATTTGGTGAGTTAAATTTAGTGAAACCCATTATGCATTAGGATTAATTATATTTATTGCATATTAATGATATTTATAAGGGTATTTTTACAGTTTTAACGATGAAAATTATTAATATTATTGTTCATTTTGTATTCATTGTACAGCGCAGCAGGTGTGGTCAAAATCTGGTGAACTTTAACATTGAACAATGACACAAGTGTCGCAAATTTTTGGTCTTGATAATGGACCTGGGGATCTTCAATTGGAGGCGATTAGTGAAGAAGAAGACTCAGATGATGAGAATCGTGACGATGAAGTAAGCAAAATGTTTCAGCTTCATTTAAAGAAATACTGGTTTATTTCATGATTTAATTTCCTTACTTCTTTAGATAAAAAAACTGCTTGAAGAAGGGCTGAGTAATGAAACGTTTGATTATGACAGTGACACGTCGTATCAAAATGCGTCCAAGTTCTCAAATCACAACAACTGCAGTTTTATTTCTAATAAAGAAGTTTCGGTGAGTGAAAGTTTGGGCAGGGGCGACGTCGACGGGGATGGAGGTCTTGGAAGTAGGGAACAATCTCTCGTGGAAGATGGAGATAATGAAGGAATATTTGAAACACCAAAACTTGTCGGCGGTACGAACAGGGTGCAGTTTAAACGCGTAGACTACTCCTCAATACCAAATACCATTCCTGAAAATGACAGTGAGAGGCTTTCTTCATTTATTAATGGGAATAGGGGAACGTATGTAAGTAATGGTTTGGGGAACGGAAATGGAATTCACGTCAATGGAAATGGAAATCTTGATGGGACAAGAGTTCGCTTCATGCCATATTCTTCAACACCACTTGAAAAGAACAACAACGTTACTGAGCGAAATCAAAAGAATTGTGAAATGGAGGAAATAGTGGTTCCAAATCCAACAATTTCCCTACTGCACAAAGATCATTGTCCACAATCTTGCAATGAAGGCATTAGTGATGGACTTTTGTTGTCGGCGGATAATGATGTGGAACAATTGAAGACGATGTGTGAGTTTAGAGAACGGCAAGTTCAGAGAGTGGAGGAATCAGTTACTGCTCTACAGAAAGATAAAAGAGCTTTAAATCATCATATTGCGCTCATGAAGACGGAAATGGTGCAGATAAAGTCGCAATATGAAGAAGCTGAGAAATTTGCACGTAAGTTTATGGTTTCCAGTACAGTGGAGCGTGGACGGCAGTTTGGATATTTACTTTTAATTTATTCTTTTATAGAGTTGAAAGAGGAGCATGTTGCATATCTTAAAATAAAACTTCAGGAGGCTATAGAAGAATTCGAGAAAGCTCGACGCAATGAAGCCGCAACACACGATCATTGTGGAAGGTTACAACTAGAGGTACGTATGATATTTAAATGCTAGTCAAACTTTCTACGACTGCGAAATACATAACTTAAATTGACCATAGATTGACAAACTGCGTCAAGAAGTGAAATTTCTTAGTTCATTAGGAGCATCTACCCAACAAACCGAAATTAATGATGTTGTTCGACAAATGCGGGAGAAGCATGCCCAGGACATCACCGCATGGCGAAAAGTTGTTAACGAACTGGAAGGGCAGATAAGTGTATACAAGGTCTGTCTATTATAGATAGTGTACTAAAACTTAGAACAGAACTCTATTGGACTTACACATTCAATGCAATATAACATTTTATATTCAGAGAACTCAACATTTGCTACAGGAAGAGAGCCTCATAATTACAAAAGAAAGTGCTCAAACTCAGACCGAATATCTATTTGAGGAGGAAATTGAACGGAGAGAAAGAGAACTTGCTGCTCAGGAGTTTCAGGAGGAATTCGGTGGTATAGGAGAAGCATTCTTGAATGAGCTGAAGAATTTACCGGAGCCTGAAATTCTAAAACGAGTCCGGCAAGAGTGGAAGACAGAGAGGGTAAGTTATTCCAGAAGATAATAATTTATAACATTAACATGGTATTACTAATCAAATTACATTGTGAATTTTAGGATAAGATTGTGAACCACTTCCAACCAGAAATAAAAATGTATCAACGAAAACTTGCTACTTTGCCGAATGAGCTCTACCAAATGTGGCAGCAACAAGCCGACGAACTGGGGTTGAATCGACCACCTGTCGTTAGTGAGTGCCTCTTCGCTTAGTTACATTTGACATTCTTACTAATTATTTTTAGATTTTGTATTTGATATTGATTGAGTTTATGTTTATTAAAGAACCAATTTCACGTAACACTGCAACAATGACAGAGGACAAATATACTCGTACACCACATTTGAGTAAGAGCACGTCACTTGGGACCTCAATAATTGAAATTCATGAACGTCCTGAAACTGTTGACGCTGCTACTTCTATGCCCCGCAAGCACTTTAAAGACGATGAAGTACAAGTAAATTTTGCAGCTGTTTTGGCTAGTGCTCAGGAAACGGACACAGTTGATCTTTCTGTCCAGGGAAAGTCATCTTTGAATTCTGTAGCAGATGAGAAGGAAACGTCCTCGGTTATTGTTCAGACCGAAGAAACATTGGAAACTTACAAAATTCTGGCCGCTCTTATTGACAACTGGTCACGAGAAGCTACTTCTTGTAAACAAAGGGCCGAAGTTGCTGAACGCAAGTCGATAACTGCAGAAGAAGAGTTGAAAGCCTTAAACTTGAAGTTTAGGCAGCTTCAGAAAGTGACACATACTTGCCGTAAACAATGGAAGAAACAAGAAGAAAGCTTGCGGAGTGCTAATTCGCAGCTGAAGGCTCATTACGTAGAAATAATGAAGAAGTTGGACGATAAATTGGCCCAGGTTGATGAGATTGATTGAGTTATACCTAACCTGATATCATTCCTATAACAGTACTCACTGTTTTGTTTACTCTGTTGTAATTCCATTTTAAAGAAAATTATAAAGTACTTATTTAGAGTGGTATGAATGAAATAGTACAACGAACCGGATAGCAAATTATATATTTCTAATAATTAAGTACCGAATTATTACTACATGACACTCCCTCCAGATGAAGACGCTTATTAAGAACTTATAGATATTATTAAGAGTAGGATTAGTGATTGCAACCTACGATAATGCGGCTATGTAAATTCTTTGCTAAAAGAATAGATGCTCAGGAGTGCAAGGATGTCCTCGCTTTTTTAGTTACAATTATTTTATCAAGAGTATAAACTTTCAATGTGGATGAATTAATTAATGAAGCTGCATTTTCTACGGAGCTTTCAAAATATCATTTTGTAATTCAATACGCTTTTATTTTATAATTTTACAAGTTCTCTCCGGTTTTGTAAACTAGTTTAATTTTGTTTTGATAGTAATGAACAAGAATGACAACAAATGTATGAATAAAAGAACATTGGAACGATATCAAAAATAGATTTTGAATTTAACGTTTCTTTATTCCGATGATTCATTGCGAAAGTTTAGAATTCATAAAGTTTTGTACTCTATATAAACAAAGCCATTACAATAAAGTCAGGTCAAGTGTCAAGTCAGGACAAAGGATGTAACGGCGACGGCGAAGTCATTTAACAAAACTAGAAAACTTGGGAAAGGTAGAAATTGAGAAGATGTGATTCAAATCGTATCACAGTCGTATCCTCCTACCGTACGATACAAAATTAACACTAAACGGACTAGAAATTTTTAAATGAATTAACGTAAAGAAAATATAAATTCCTTCAAGTAAATTTAAAAAATGACAGCACTCATTTATCAGATTGGATCTGGTTACGAAACAAACTTATAATTTAATAGGTAACTATTTAGATAGGTTGACATTTGTCTGACGCTATACTATTAATACTATACACTATACTGTGCTATGGATATGGAAATGTAGAATTTACAAGGGATAATTTGACAAGGGCTATGGATCAAGACTTTAAATAAGCTTCAGGAGTCACAGACGGATATGATTGCACAAAATTGCAATACGATTCAAATGTTAATAACTATAATATTAGTCGTGATGAGCAAATCTCACAAGAGTGAGAGGTGAGGTTAACTTCTTGATTCTTGATGGCTATTTTTCTGAGATTGAATGATTATTTGTTGACTTTTCAAACGATTTGATAAGCTTCCCAATTTGCACCAGGAGCCAAATAACAACGGTGACCATTATTAAAAAAGGTAACCACTCCACGGTATGCTGTTCTTGGTACTCCAGCCTTGATTCAAGAATTTGTTAAGCATTTGTTTATCATCGGATCGGATTATGACACGAAGGAGAAAGGAGTAGGTTTATTTACCTTAAAATCCTCCATAATTCCTAATTTTTTGGCATCAGTTCTGAAATTCTCCTTCGTTCTGTAGACTATACGGTACTCTATTGGCGTGGGTTTAGGAGTTTCTGCAGTCACAGCTAACAGCTCTGTCACAGAATTTACAAGGTGACTTGAATATACTCGACGAACGAATTCTACGTCAAAATTATCCTGAAATTTAGAAATATTATGATTGTTAAATACTTGTCCCAGACTTTGTATTTTAAAGTGTGTTACCTTAATTAGATAGGATAAGTCAATCGACTTAAAAGGCACAAAATGGTCGTTCAACTTTATGAAGCGGAGATGATTCATATAATAGGCACCTCTGCAATTTAAACGAGATGAATTAATAAAGTAAGTATTCAGACATATTTAATTAATTGTAAATAGGTCCCATGTCTCAAGGAAGGAGCAAAACTTACAAACTAACTCCTTCTTTCCCAAATGTACTTGTTCTGGATATTTCGGGACGGATACAAGCACGGTCTCGTCGCTGTGCCGGCTCCCGCATCCAATCGTCCCAGTAGCTGTTTAGTAATTGAAAGGTTCCTGATTATGAGTAACGATAGAATAGAGTATTGTACGAATCCAACTCACCCCCTGGGCCATTTGACCATCAATTCGGTCCACAAAGTTTTGGTCATCATCCACCCAAGACCTAATGATTTGAGTAATTATTATAATTTAAACTAATATAATCAATACTATAAAGAACCCACCTGGGAAGAAATCGGTTCGGTGTAATAAATCTGGGTCATAAAATTGAGGTGATTAAAATTCTACTGCGTACTTGGGCTGGTTAAATAATTATAGGCTCACCATAAGAAGTTTCATTTATCCTGTTCGGTTTTCCATTATCATTCCATGCTGAAACGCACCTAAAAAGAATGCGACAAATTTTTATATGTTACTCTACTAATCATTTACTTGCTCTAATTGTTTACGCACCATATGGTGGAATCTTTTCTCATTATTGGTAGAGTTGCAGCAAAATATTCGAAGAAGTCTGGTGCGATTTCCAAATCATCTGAAATAGAGATACATGGCAAGTGATTTTAAAATAGGCATCAAAACATCTTAATGAAATGAAAACTCGTCTTACCTTCAACAATAATCACATTTTCATGGTGTAAAACGTTAAACGTGTAATTTAACGCCCACCCATAATGACGAGCAATGTTATAGTATCCTGCCAACTTCTTTTCCTTGGGTGGAACACTTATCTCCCTCAGATCAGGTTGCTATAAAAAGTATGCATAATTCACTACCCTCAAATTATTTCTATCGTGCATGACTTTCAATACGAGCAGGTGGCTGCCCACCATCACTTACCATAATATGCACAATACGATCCCCAAACGACTGAAGAACTTGTGTCGTAGCCAGATGTGAGCCACAATCTTGTGAAACAATAATAGGAAACTTTGTCTCTGAAGGCCTGTACATAAACAGCTTATCCAAACATCTCTTCACTGAAGGACGATCACATACAACAACTAAAACAGCTATAACTGAATTCTCATCTGTATACTTGTACAAATCCTTATCTTGATTTTCCTTCTTTGGAAAAGTTTGTGCTTCATCGATAACTTCCCCATTTGCGAAGTCGTCATCCTTTCTCTTATCCCTTTTAGTCCCTCCCCCTGGAGTATCGTCAATTTCCGTATCACTTCTCACTTCTCCTATATGAGCTTCTTGTTGAAGCTCCTTTTGCAGTGCCAACAGCTTATCAGATTCTCCAACACCCTTCCCTCCCATCAACTCTTTACTAGTTCGAGATTTCTGTGGAGGTTTAGTCTTATCCGTGGGTGGAAATTTTGCCTTGAGTTTATTTAGTAGAGTTTCAGAGTATATTTTCTGGGCTGCTATTTCACCCTCTAAATTGTCAAGATGTTTCAATATATCCTGCGCATCCTTAAAATGACAACAAAATTATTCAAAGACAGTACTGAGATATGACATTTTATAATAAACGAGAACCTACCGTTTTAGACACTGAATCTGCAGCCGAATACTGTCGGACAGGTTCTGGTAACCCAATATTCTTGACCAATGTATAGAAAAAGACGCCCAAGATGAAGATCGCAAAGATGTAAAACTTTTTAAAAAGACGACCCATTTTGGCAAATAACTTGTCTTTACCGTACCCGTGCACTACGTAATTTAAATATAAAATAAAGATTGGTATTATTTAAATTTAAATTTCCACTGGAACATGATGGAGGTGTTTCGTAGATGGTGTTTGGAAATTTAGTTATTATACAACAAGGTCAGAGATGAGTAACACTGACAACGAGAGTGCCTTTGCCTTTAAGGAACTTGCAAACCTCAAGGTTAGGTTATTAAGACTTGCAGTAAAAGTGTCCAGCAGCAGTGCAGTCGATTGCCTTGTGTTGTATAGGATTAAGTGAAAGCAATAACACTGAAGGTCATATGTCGTAAAAGGTTATTTTTAACTAGTCCTTTTATCCTCTTGATTTCACATGTCCAATGTAAAGGCTTTTAGTGAGTAACTATTAAAAATAAATCCTGGAGCTCTTTAAATTTTTAAAATTAATTAATTGAAGATTTGAGAAATTGAGAACTAGTTGTTGAATGTTGAATTGTATAATTTTGGTAAACTATTGCATTGGGTTCATTTGATGCTGATGTAGTTGATCCAACGTGGAACTTGCTCACTACACCAATTACAATTTCGATATACCAAAATTTATTACATTCTGCACTCATCTGCAGTCCATTGTATTGCACATTTGATGTAAAAATTATTTATTTAAAAGAAAACTCATGTGAGATTTCTCATTTATTCTCATTCTGGACTGACGGGGTTTGGAGGGTTTTTAAAGCTGAGTGAATGATCTCTGTTTCTCCAGTCCTTATTTCTGCATATCCATTGCAGAAACAATAATTATTTAAATTATCCGAATTCTAATTATTACGTAATAATCCTCTGCCGGCCGAGTCACTCACCACCCAGACCATGTCGGGTTCAATACCGCCCATCCTTCAAACTCTTAGTTGCAAGGTTCCAAGTCACATTCTGAACGATTATATCATTAAACTCCAAGAAAGAAAACGAAAAACCAGACAAAGAATGTTCAATTGTCGTACCTTCTTGGTGATTTATTATGGGGGAGCTCGGGGGAAGAGGGTTGAGAGTAATGGTGGGGCAGTTAGTCTGGACGTGGAGCGGCAAGGGAACAATATTCGGATAAGTATTGAAGAGCGGCAAACCATCCAAGTTGGACAAACGGAAGCTGATGTGTCGGAAGTCATTACAAAACTGATCCTGCCGCAGATTTCCGAGTCTGACATCCTTAATGGACGGGTCCGTACGACTTTGGGAGAGGACGAAAAGTCAGTTACAGTAGATGTGGATGAAAAGTTTAGCTTGGTGTTGACATTCGTGGGGAGACAATGTCCTTTAGAATACAATTTCAAGAAATCCCTTGATAATACAATAAAAGAGATTAATGGTAGTGACAAGTAAGTAATTTTACAGAACATGACCAACCCCAAAATTATACAATTTTATTTAGACTATACTTATTTCTATGCACATATATGCGCCATATGTATGTATGTATATGACTAGCATGAGTGATCCAGGTCATAATCATCACAGATCCACAAAATTTCGTTGAATTGTTGTAGAGCTCTTCATGATGAAGACAGCCCTACACCATCACTTCCACCATCCCCAGATGGCCAGCCTGATCCTAATCTTGATCTTGATCATCCAGCAGTTCAGCCTGGGAATTGTAAGTTATCAAAACCAAGCAAGACCCAACATAAATTCTCACGCTGAAAGTATGTTTCTGTTGCAGAAAGACGAAGGTACATCCGTGTTGACCCTTATATGCCTCTTAACGGAAACGGAACGATAAATGAACGTCGATCTTATTAATTATATGTTAATGTCAATCGAAAACTGTGACTATCTTAAAATGGGTGGATTGGAGTTATATCATGAAAATGTTGTATAAGCTAAAATACATCTATGTAATGAAGGAAATTGGTAAAGTACCGTAGTATACATACATTAGATTAGTAATTGGGTGTGTAGTTTTTTTTAAACAAGAGAAATTTTGGTACTAAACTCCGAAATTCTAGTTTGTGAGATTCAAAACATAATGTCAAATGAGATCAATCAATATTCAAAGTTAATGAAATGCAAAATGCGAGACTCAAACAAGGGTGAAAGTTTTTATCAACTTGTTTCACTCTCCCATTAAGGGTAATATGTGTGGTTTGTCCGAAATGTCAATGTGACGAATTTTGTGAAAATAAGATGGTGATGTGATACATAAAGTTATAAAGAAACAAAATGTACTCGAATTTCGAATATATTGAGTATTCTATAGTAGTATACGTATACCGGTATACCTACCTTATAATTACCTAAATCAAATGCAAATTATAATGATACCTTTGCTACGGGGTTAAAGACAATTTCTCAT
>JAQIWQ010000278.1:0-19906 GCA_034695825.1 Folsomia inoculata | reverse complement strand
AAGAGTTCCACAAACATGAAAAATTGTACTGGGTGAAAGTCATCCAACTTTTCATCACTTTCCGTGAATTTCGTTTGTTTTGATTTAGTTTTAGCGTTTGCATAGTCTGGTCAGTCCAATCCAGTCCAATCATACAACACACAGGTGAGTACGCGTCCGACGGGCGGCATGATGCGATGAACGAACAAATGACAAAACAAAACGACATACCTACCCACCCAGTAGTACTTGGAAGAGAAAAGATCATTGCACGTGGTGGGGTATAAAAATTTAATCATCCATTGTATATCTTATTGTACTTTGCAAAGGAAACAATGGGGACATTATTTTGAAAATAATGAACTGACTGCTATGTAGTGCTTTGCCTTCTTGGTGTGACTTGGTGTGGGGTTGGATTTAGGTAGTTGGGGTTGGATATCACTGTCATGTCATCCACCCACAAACACCGCACCACACCGCAGTAGTTTGCCTGCTTGTGGTCTTCGTCGTATTGTACTCTTCGTACAACTTGTTTTATCCCAACATTTGTATAACTTTTGGCTGCAAACGACCAACAAAGAATATCCTCCTAAAGGTTTTTTCCACAAAACAAACTGTCTCAAAAAATGATGTTACTAAACTAACCGGACCAAAAACAACCCACAGCCTTCCTTTAAGAGGCTGCCATGCCACGCCATGTCATGCGATGCGATGAATGCCATGTTTGTTACCAAGAAGAGAAACACTAGGTCGGTGACTGACGTTATGTGAACAAATCCATTACATTACAAACTTGTATTGTGTGTGTGTATTAAGCAATAATGTATTTCTATAATGGGACAACATGAGCCAAACCATGAATGTAGTTGTTCATTCATCGATGCCCATTTATTTCAATGACAGAGATTGACACTGCTATGTACATTTGTGACTTTTTGCACAACCACCCTCCCACTCATCCCCTCTCTCTGACCTGATCTGATCTGACATGGCTGCTACTTATACTTATTGCCTCAAATAAGTACAGAATTTACAAATACGAACCATGCAACTCTATATCGTTGATGTTAGCATCATTTCAGACATTCTCTCTCTTTGTAATAGTTATTGGTAGTATTGGTACCCATGAGAAAGTGACCAATTGATATCGTTACATGTACATTGTTGCCCCATTGAGTACACCTCATTCTCGCACTCATTATTGCATTAACAAGTACAAACGTAGAAATGAGAATGCATCCTGTAGATAGAATCTGCACTACACAGTCAACCTGCCCCCTCTTACCCATCTAGCCTCTACATAGCCCATGCACATTCATGGCATATTTAGACCCAGTAAAGTGAAGGTGTATAATATTTACACAAACTAGACATTTGTGAGGATAAGTGTCATCCAAACAAAACAAGGTATTCTACCACCAAAACCACAGGATTACCGTACGACAGCATAGTACAGTACATACACCAACCAAACCAATCCACTCACTTTACTTTCTCCAGACCAAACCTCACTAGGACATACTTTCTCTTACTCTCTCTTATCCACTATGCAGTAGTATTAGTTTTTTTGGTTGGTTTGGTCATGTTTTTTGCAGTTGAATTGTGCATGAGACAAACGACAACTGCAACATGACACTGACTGTCCTGTCCTTCCTGTCCTCCTGTCCTACTGTTTGTTGTATGCTGAGATTACATACTACTACTACAACTCAGGCCAAGGAAATGATTTACCGTGTACCAGGATGAGGAATAAGACTCCACATTTTGAATCAGACAATAAATGAATGAGGAGAGGATGAGACTGCGAACAAATAACCACGAGAAGAGGCAGATTGAGATTTTTTTACTACTTTTCACTATTCTCACACATCAAACTTCTTCCTACTCCACTCCACTCCACTTTCACTCCACACTAGTGACTTTTTCACTTGACGATCAACATTACAATCTGAATGTCATGTCACATCTGTCACGCACTAATCATGCCAATAATACTCATGTCATGTATGATGATACTCCCCCTATCACTCACAATCCCATACCCACACCTGCACACAAACCCTTACATCGATAATACCATTCCGAGACATGAAATTGGAATGTGACGCAATCAAATGAAATGAAGGTTAGGTGAGATTCATCCCTTTGTATTTCTATAATAACTCAACATAATGCTAAAGTTACTATATACAACATTATCAGAGATGATAAGTTATTTCTCACATTCCAAGTAGAAACAACTTAACTTTGCACAATTGGGACAAACAATATTCAAGTCCACTACGGAAAACTATTAGTGAATGAGATGATGGCTTATGTTTTGTTTGGCTTGGGCTAAGCAAGTATTTGTTCGCCTGGTTGTGAGCTTGCAAAGGAAAAGCTCCTACTGAACCCGGGTATCTACCGGAACACGTTTATATCTTAAAATGCCACGCTCCGTTTACTAAACGAACGACCAGACCACTACCACTTACCCCCCCAAATCCATCACACGCACACACTAGACACATTCAGGACAGAACAGGAAACTAAACAAATATCATACGGTTTACTTGGACCCATTCGGATTTGAAGCGTTTTATATAATTTCCTTCTAAACCATCTTATAATCACATTAAATATACTCATCGCACCTTCCGGTTCCCTAAATTAAATCAATCAATATTTCACATGTCACCAATTTTTCTTTAAGAAACGGCAAGTTTAACTGAATGTCATTCATTACTGAAACACCATTTCATTTTAAATTGACATGCATATCTCCAGTAAGTTTAGGGTACTAGATAAACTCTTAATCTGCACTTAAGCCATCCATGAAGCTTATGAGACAAACCTTTGCATATACAGGTCTACATATGCACATTAGCTCTATTCATAGGTGTTGACCTCCAAGGGATGGTCAGCATACTCACTCGAATAGGTATAGACCACACTTTTCAACTGGATTATCATCATTGATGATGCCAATTTACATGCAACCGACAAATAATAAAACTGATTGTTTAAAATCCGTCCGCTTGTTTATACCAAAACTTTATAATAAAGAATAGACAATTTTTTTTGTTAAACTCAAAGAGTGGCAGAATACTTGCAACAAAAATTACTGCGAATGACTTGAATATCCGGAATATTCATAAATCATATTCATGGTATGGATGGGGGCATCTGAAATGATAATTTTGTCAATTCAGTGAAGACAAATTTCCAGTAATGTATGATGAATAGTAATGTATCAAGTAATTATTTCAGAAAACGCCAGGTAAAAAGGTACCAGATTTATTAAAATGAACTCCCAGTTATAAACCACTAAAAATTTTAACTTGTTGTGCCCACTTGTTGGAGTTGGATTGATACGTATCTTAAAATTCACTTTTTTATATAGTTTAGACTTGCAAAATAAATGATTACCAACCGATATAACATTAAAACATCACAAAAATTGACTGCAAAATTAATATAGAATTAAAGATACAGCGTACTTGAACCGTAAATTAGGTGAACTTGCTTGGTGTGCCATGCCATCACTATTTAAAAGGATCTGCCCATGAAATTGTCATCTATCTCGTTGAAACCCAGCTTTTTGAAAAACTCCCTGCTGAATAAATCTGGACGGGAGACTTCCACAAAGCACCCAAACACGCCTGTAGATTACAAGACCATGGATTATTCCATTATCTTAAAATTCTAAATAAATAGTAGAAAACAATTACCATTGGCTCTTAAAGCAGCAAGAACACAGGTCATCAGTCTCTTGGGAACACTTGGGTCAGCCAAGGGCGTTACAATACAAAACCGTAATTCAGAAGGGTAATTAGATCGTACATCATCAGGTATAGGAGTCGTATCAGATTGTAGAGAGGAAAGAGCTTGCTAAAAATTTAAAAAAAATTGTAGAAAAACAATCCAAGTCCAATAGATATTTATCAACACGGCTATTATACCTTTATAAACGAGGATTCATCGCCGGTTGGGAGGGGATACATTTTTCTCAGTACATCCATCCAACTCACGTCAATTTTTCTTCTAAATTCTTTCGCATCTAAAATTCCCACAGCAGCACCAACAACTGACTCGTTTTCATCCTCCACGACAAAGCTAACGTCTGGATTTAAAGTTAAATAGCCTCCAATTTTTCTGTAAAAAACGGGAAATTCAACCGAATGTATTTATTACTAAAGCACTATTTCATTTTAAATTGTGACATACATATCTCCAGCAAGTTTAGGGTACTCGATAAACTCTTCAGCAGCACTTAAACCATCCTTGAAGGTCATGAGACAAACCTTGTATACCGCAGTTTCGTCACTTGGTCGATATGGACGGATTGTATACACTTGACTTGATGGGACAATTGGTGCCTTATACATGAATAAATCTGTTCCACGGTCCACAGGAATCAGCCTCTGGCAAATTTAAATACAGCAAAATGAATAAGACTTTAACAGAATTTTGCACACGTGGGATTTTACTTGAAGTTCTGAGGTTAACCCTCCACGAATGACCCACGGTTCTTGGTCCCCACTCATGAAAGCTTCACGCCATCCTTTGGAAAACCCTGCAATAAAAATTAAATCTCTGAAACATTTTACAGTTTTCCTGACATGTAGAAAATGATAGAAAATAAGAAAACTGGACACACCAAAACCACACAAATTATTCAATTTGAACACATATTACTAAACGTTACGATGCTTTTCTACATTTTGCTATTTACAATCAACCATAATGAACAACTTTCGCCAAATCAAACCAAACAACCAACCATGCCTCAACAACAATAGCAACGAACATGTTAAAATTAAAAAAAGTACATAAAAATCTACCATCTGCCATTTAACAGTAGAATCAACCCTTCAAGTACAGACAGACCGTTATTAATAACAATGTTTAAAAAATGTCAAATGCGTTCCAATCTTTTTGCGAGTTGCGACACAAACAAACGTATTAAATAAATCACGGATAATATATAGCCATGCTGTACAAGACCAACGCCAATCAATGCCAAACCCAAGGGACGTTGATCTAAAAATGTTGTTCTGTTGGTGTTGGTTGAATTTAAAAAGAGAAATTTCCCTACATGTGAATGTTCCAAAAGTATACGACGACACACTTGCTGGAATCTGTCCCAAGGCTGCGAAAACAAAAGAGATAAAAATCCTCAATTAGTCGTTTTAGATTTAACATTCTAAAAGTCGCAAAAAACCTGACATTCATGCCTTTCTTAATTAAATGTATCCTCGACAAAGAGGCATTTATTTAAATTCTAAATAGCAAATCTATAACATAGTCTCCAACCAAACAAGTAAGAAATTCTTCTCATACCTAACCACTTGACGTAGGAATTCAGTAATGAAACCACTCCTCGGATGTCCCATAGGTACGGATATATTTCATACAACAGTTCACGATTGGTAATGTCATTCAGTTTTGTTGCTAGAGTACTAACGTTTTGGGACAAAACTTCAAACTTTGCAGCTCTTGAATACCATTCGGTTGCCTGTAAAGAAATAAAATGTATTGAATTTTAAAAAATAATCAGAGATAAATTTTACACTACCTCAGGTTTCAACTTTTCCTTTGGTGTCGCTCCAGCAATAACATTCGAGTTGGTCTTCAACCATTGGAATTCATGCATAATTTGCAATCCTTGACATCCATGTTCATAGGGAAGGTAAAATAGGTCACAAAGAAGGTACAAATCTTCAGCCACAAGATCTTTAGAGTTTCCTACGCTCTTTGGTTCATCGTGAGAGGCTTCAACCTGGAAAATATTTCAGATTATGTAAAAATCGGATGGTAATCATACATAAAAAATCAAGAATATAGGATTTTCATCAAAATTACTCTAGTTTTCTAGTTTGTGTAAGAGACCAGACCACTAACAATTCGTGTCAAGTTCCTTGGTAAGTCTCACCTGCATAGTATTGGAAGACGTTGGAGTATTACATGGATTCGTAGAATTAAAATTTAATTCTAGCTCGGTGTCTAAATTCATTACAGAAACAGAAGCCGTTCCAGATTCAACTCCTTCGTCGGGACTTGACATTGTCTGCAACAACGTGATAAGCACGTATCGTACTTGGCTTGAATATTAATGGTTAAACCTACACTAGCACGGTCAGAAGATCCTTCCATCATTGGTACATCATCTCTTTCTGAAATCATAGGATCCTGAGGTGAGGGAATAGGGGGAGTTGCAGTGTCCATTGGTTCTAATCCATGACTTACTGTATTGTTCTGTTATCAAAATAACATTCTCGAAGATACGTGGAAAAACAACACTCGGGCAAATAAATCGGTGCCTAGTCTTACATGTATCGATTCTAGCTCTACATCCGACGACTTTCGATCATCTTTGAGAGGCATCTCCGTAATATCTGCTTCAGAAGAGTTTGCTGTACTTGTTGTGGAATGAAGGTCAGTGTCTACACTGAGAGGTGCAACCGATTCACCAGAATCTGCACGAAGAATCTACAAAATTAACAAGGAATCAATATTAACATAACACACCGCTTCTATTCGATGTCAATTAGATGACAAACCTTGTCATCCGCGACCAGACTGTTCATCATCGTTGTGGAAGTAGACGGTATGAGTTGATCTCCTCCATTCTGACAGCAATTAAAAAAATATTATAAAACAATAATAACAAATTTGGTTCATCTAATAATTCTACCTCTAGCATAGAAGTAAGGTCACGGGCACTGCAGTTAACAGTAGGAACACTGGGAACAAGAGACATTGGCAAACAGGAGGGATGGCTCTGAATTGGCCCTGACATTGTCGTTGTCGTCACAGAAATGCAAGTATTCACTGATGGAATTAATGGAACGGGGACGCTCACAATCTGAGGCTTTACTAGGGGCCCCTAAACAAAAATCATAAAATCTAAAAAAAATCTGATTTTGATTGGCCTGATTTTCTTGTGCTAGCAATTAATTAACAAAATTCTACTTACCCAAACACTACGGCCTTTGTTGAATTCAACTAACCACCCCTAACAATTACAAATGAACAATCAATTTCCCGTTTTAATGTTACAATAAGGTGAAATGTACTAAAAATTTACCTTGACAGCAGCCTTTAAAGCAATAGCTGGATGGTATACATGAGGATCAACCTTCTCTGGAATTGGCATTTCCTCATTTTCAGTCTCCAGTTTAGCATCAGAATTTTGCGACTCTGAAAAATAAGTATTCATTTTACCAAAAATCTAAACATACATTCCTACCACTGACATACCCAACTTCTTTTTGGCATCATCAGTACAAAATCGCCACTGTGCCAAAGTGTGAATTGCAACAAAATTTGCTCCATATTCACAATTTGGATTTGTTAAAACACCACGCAGTATTGGTATCAAGTGAGGGGATCGACCAGCATATGGACCAAGGAAAATTCGTTTCTGATCATAATCATTGGCATGAAGATTGTCCCAAATTACTGGAGGACGTCTAATTAATATACATTAATAATTAAACTTTCAGATAATCTTAAACAAGTCATTTTATAATTGTTTATACCTTAAAACTTCAGTAATCTCATGTATGGATTCCAACGTAATATCCTTCGAAATAACTTTAGGCCCTGAGTGACACAACCAAAACATGTAAATTATCATTAACAAATCTCAATACTATCTAAATCCATCATTTATACCTGTCCACATAATATCTATCTGGAGATCCAACTTTGACCCAATAGTATTCAAATATTCCGAACTGGCAACATTTGGCACTGCTCTTGTAGCACAATACTGAGTTGGACAAAAGAGAAACGTCCCAACATTTACATGTAGCAAAACCTCATTCGTCACAGACACTTGGGCGTGAGCAAAAGATTTGAACATTTCCTTATCCGCTTTACTCATCTCGGCATCAATGTCGTCAAATAAAATGGCAAAAGCATCACATCCCAATTGAGTAACCTAACAAACAAAATACCCCTTAAAAACCTCTATTTTGACATTCTAATCGCTTAAATACCTGCTCCAATTTCCGTTTTAAAGCACCGACATCTTTACCACTAGAGTAAACAATATCCAGTCCTGGAGAGATGGCATAAATGAATCTAATGCTGTTATCCTTGGCCGAAGTAATCAGACTGCTTAAATGATCTGCCTCCTCCACCGTGTACTGCTCTCTCCAACAAGCACGATGCTTGTAATCATCTTTTGGTGCATATAAATAAGAATCCATTCCCCATTTGGCCATCCTAAAATTGATTATTCTATAAAATTAATTCATCTCATCATTGACACCCTTATCTTACTTGACAAATAGGTCCTTCCGCTGCTCAGTAGTCCATGGTCTTCCATAAAATCCTATAAAACAACACAACCAACACTAATTACCCACTCTATTATTAATTAAAATTAAAATACCTTCAACAACCCCACACATGAAAGACTTGGGAGATGGATTTGAAGACGAATCCATCCTTTCTTAGAAATTTATGCAATTTATGCAATTCAACCCAAGGCCCAACCCGATAGAATCAAGAGTAGAAACTAGAACAATATAAAAAACAAATAATCCATAAAATAAACTACCTTAAATTTCCCCATTTATTCGGAATAATCAAAAAATGTGCCAATTATTACCTCTTGATTGATGTAATACAAAGTCTCCCAGTTGTTCTTGATAACCAAGAAGGAGAATTATTTGCTTCAACCCTGACTGATTGATAAGGTCAAGATCAAAGTCAGCTAATGTCTAGGAAGGTAATCAATCTACTTGACTGACACAGTATAAATTACACCACAGTTAATTAAATGACACAATTTAATTACGTTTTGATTTTCTGCAATATTTTGACCCAGACAACAATAAGAAAAACACGACTATAGGAGCCAACAATCTCATTTTCCCTCTTTCAACTCGTGTCTCCTAATACCCTCTCTGTTGAAACAGTAACTGCAGCTGACCTGACCTTTGACCTGCCTGACCTACTACTACGTACATCTATGGCCCCACTGCCCTACTCTATCCATCCTCCCTTCATCTATACTGAATGAATGAGTGACTTCTGGTAACATTTTCTATGCAAAAACTCATGAAAACGCTGAAATTTATGATTCATGTGACGAACAACAGTTTATTCCTCTCATCCAGTATTTTAAGTCGTATTGTACTTAAATATCATCATACATACATATCATACACCACACCATCCCCATCAACAGAGTTACATATGCTTTAATAGTCTTATACAACATCAACTAATAAGTTTTTACCTTTTTTAAATGCATCCCCCCCTTTGTTTTATCAGAATCCAACCTGACCTGACAGAAGAGGTCATCACAATTTTAACAATCCTCATCAGTAATTCTAACAAGTAATGTCATTTCATTAATCATTTTAAATACAAGTAATCAACCATGCAACCACAGTACCAAATCATTGTCTTCTCAAAGGTCATGTCATTCATATCATGTCATTTCATGTCATTCGTGTCACGTCTTGTCACGTCATGTCATCGACCAAGTACCTTGAGACATTTATGCATTCGTATAAAATTCCACAGATCTGCATCTACTATAGAATTAATATTCATCAAAGATATTCAAGGATATTTCTGGACGAATTAATATACAAGTTGTAGAAAATGCTTCCATATTTGTAGTACATTTACCAATTAGAATAATTTAAATAATTACACCTAAATCTCTGCAAAACATTCATTTTCACACTGCACTGCATTTCTTTGAAAAATATGTAATAATCAAACACAAGAAATAGAAACCTTTATAAGCCATTAAGAAACTTTTATGCAAAATGTTTTACAGAATTTGCGAAATTTTAACAAAAAACTTGAATTTACATGAAAAATATCCTTAAAAGACAACATTTTTGAACCCAGTAGTATAGTGGTTGGTTGGTAATTAATAATAAGCATGATGATATTGGTACGGTATGGTATAGTATGACCAATACATAATTATACAGCGTCATTAATGTCATACGACATGCAAATATTTGCATCTTTCTTTGCGAATTAGCGAGTACTAAATAAAAAGGGCGATTGATTACATAATTAAATGACACTAATAAACCTTAAGATTCATTAATGCATACACAATATTTAACACTTGCTCACTTGAATTTACATTGAATTTTATGAAAATATTGGAATTATAACCGCATTAGGTAATAAATAACCAACTAACTAGCCTACAATATGCGTATCTAGTTAGTGTATGTAGTTATCTATGTCAATCAACTTATCAAACTTAAAATAGTTTTGGCCAACTTACTTTGTTGAGAATAGTTTACAAGAAACTCTAGATTAAATAACTTTGACATTGGCGTAGTGCACGTCGACATAGACATTGACGACGTCGACATGAACGTTGACGACATTCACGAACAAACAAACGAACGAACGATGGATGAGTGGACGTAAATTGGGGTAGATTTCATGTGATTATCAATCAGTCTGAGATGTATGGAAATATTATCATTATGTATATGAGATGTATATATAAAACGACTTTTAACTTGGTACAAATGAATATTTACACTAGTAATTAAATAAGGAAAATATTATACGAAAAAAATGCTTCGAACGTAGTACATACGCAAGTTAAGTTTGACTTGTTTGGCTCAACAATAAGTAAAAAATGTTGAATTGAAGACTGGGTTGGATTCTGCATACAAATAGCGATTTAAATGACTCTACGTATTCTTCTTGATGAAAATCGATCGATATGCACAAGTCCAATCCAACAAGAACAACCCAACCCATAATAGGGTGGTGGGTTTAGGTGTCGTTGTGGTTGGGTGGGTGGGTAGGTTTGGTTGGGTGCGACGGGACTATGTAAAACGTAGCGTAAATTATATATGGATAACATAAAAGATGATGATGATGATCACAGCAAATCAACTGGTTCACAATTTACCCTAGGCTTCCCTCAACATTCACAAGGGTCCCGGATTGCTAGTATAAGGAAAAATTTCGTCAGATTTTGTTTAAGATTTAAGTTTTTAAGCCGTCTTTCATTCATTCATACCACCAGAAGAAGCCATGTCCAACCAAGAAGCTACTACTAGTACTGTTACTACCACTAATAAAACTAGCATTTAGTTATATAATTTAGTTAAAGGTACTAAGTTCACTAAGTATAATAGTGTATAATAGCTAGCGACTTGTGGCAAGCAAACCAAAAATAAACCAAAACACAAGTTACCAACCATTATTAAGCTGAAACGTAATTCGTAGTAGCAGTTTATTGAAAAAAATTGTCAAATATTCAGCCAATTAGAAGGGAAGGACCATTAGAAAAAATGTATTTTGAATTTTACATTGTTAAATTCATAAAACAAAGCTCTTTTTGATGTTAAACGTGTTGAATTAGACCAAACATGGTAAATCTGAAGTGGGTAAATAAATAATTAATGGATATTCAGCCTTATAGAGCCCTAGCCTAGCCAGGTACAGTACAAAGCCTACTCGGCTCCACCCTCCACCCCCTCATCAGTATTTGAGATTGTGTCTGAACACTTTGCCTGCAGAAGCTTTTCACCGTAGCAGGAGTCACAACTGAAATCCACCATCTCTCGAATTGACATTTCTTGCAATTTGGCATTAATACTTGGGAGTAAAAATAAACAAAGGAAATAATTACTGGTTAATGCCAAAACAAGCGATAATATATATAAGCATCGTAGCGCAAAGCTTTATACATGGCTTGCCGACTCAATCATTCTTAATTTTATTCAAACACTTACGCAATTGCATACCAATGACGAGGAGAATTGTCTTGAGGAGAAACGGCAACTTCTTCTTCAGTCCTTCGTGGAGTAGGTGCTTCCGGTTGCTCAAAATTGAGAAAATCCCAGATCAAAATTGTATCATCGTGTGAGCTGCTCACAATTTGAAACTCGTCAAATTGTAAACGAAATACACGTCCAGTGTGTTTCTGAAATTAATTTAAATAGGTTTAGTTTCTCATCACTTGAACCACAAGACCACCACTCATTTCATTCGGGAAACACTTTGAATAACTGAATTCAATAAATAATAATAATTACCACAAGTGTTCGTAAACATAGTGAAGAAGCAGGTGCTCGAGGGTCAAGAGCTGCTTGGAGATCCCAGACTTTGATTTTGCTACATTAATATAAATGAATCATTAGCATTCAAATTATATTAAATACGTGCAAAGTTTACTAACCCATCATAAGCCCCACTGACTATGCGCTTGTTGTCAAAACGAATACAACGCACGAGCTCTTCATGGCCTTCAAGTACTTTCAAACAAGCACCACATTCAATATCCCACAATCTGAATAAGTAAATGCATAAAGTTAAAGTCAACAACTAGTCAAAATAACTTTAAATATACTACATTTACCGAATTGTGTTATCCGAACTTCCACTCACAACTAGTCGATCACGATATTGAAGACAAGCAATTCCTCGTTTGTGGCCATTCAATGTACGAACAAATTCACAGGAACTTGTATTCCAAACCTGCAATTGAAATCATAAAAATTTGTGATATTTGTTTCATCTTCATCACATCTTCATTTGCTTATTTTGCAATAAATCAACATTAGTACCTTGATAGTTCTATCACCAGAAGCTGAGACGATATACTTTTCATCAAAATCCACAACATTCACTGCAGCCCGGTGTCCAACCAAGACTCGATGCAGATTTATATCTGTTGCAGAAACCATATCCCAAACAGCAATGCTGCGATCCTATCAATTATTACAATTATATCACAATTAAATATCCAACCGACTTTGTCCTGTCCTGCAAAAAACGTATTAGACAACGTACCTTAGAGCAGGTAACCATCATCCCATTGTTGAATCGAAGATGCAGCACAGCTTCACAATGATGTATCAAAGTATTGACCATTTCTCCCGTCTTGACATCCCAAACACGAACAGTCGAGTCACTTGATCCACTAATGATCACTTTCTCATCATACTGAAGGCACAACACGGACCCTGTATGACCAGTTAGCACCTAAACAATACAAATACAAAATCTTTCTTAGCTACCAACTTAATATATCCCCACAATAACCCAAGTACGCTACTTATTGCAGTAACAAATTCCATGGAAGGATCGTTATAAGCGATAACCAACTCACCTTTGTACATTGAAGAGTCTGTCTATCCCAAATTTTAATCGTGTTATCACGGAGTCCTGATACAATTTTTGAATCATCATACTGGAGGCAGTAAACACCCTTGGAATTCTCAGAACGACAGTTTATCAACTGCAGATTTGGATCACCTTTCAGCCAATTGTTCTCAATACTCTGGAATACAACCACATTTATAGAAATCATCCCCTTCATCCCTCCCTCTCTTTCCCTCTAACCTGAATGTCTTGAATAATTCGTGGATACAACTTGCGATAAAAGCTGTTATCCGGATGCGGTTGCCCACCACGAGGCTTGAACAAATGCCGACTCCTAAACAAACAAAACCATTTATTAAACCCAATTCACTCCCCTCAAGTAATTCCTGCCTGCCTCCCTCCGTTCCTTACCATCCACGCCGATCAGCTAATCCTCTCCATAATGTATCAGTCCTTACTTTCCGTTCAATTAGCTTCTTCCATAACATGGCATCAGAAATGACTCGATTCCATTCTTTACAAACCATTTCTGCAGAGCATAAACTCCTTGCGTCCAAATAGGACAAGATGGATTCAGCAATATGATCAAGCCCTTTCTCTGTAAGAAAAAGCCACACCATCAATCAGAATTACCTGCTCCTCCTCCTTCTACTGAATAATTAAGTCTACTACTACTTACTTGGCAAAAGAGTAATGAAATCCCTCTGTAGCATAGGTGTAAGGAATTCATTAATCTGTCCATGTTGATAATGACACATTCTGAGAAGTAAATGCTCAATAAAATCCACTTGATCAATTTCAGTCCAATTCTCAAAACTTGTAAGATTGGAATCTCGATCGGCCACATAACTCTCGGAAAGCTCCCGTTTTACAGGAATCACACTCAAGGAAGAAGACGACTCCTCACAAATCTCACTCATCGACTCTTCACTCAGCAACGTTAGCATTGGAGACTATACAATAAACATCATTAACCACCCATGACATGACCTATGATGACCTAACCCCCCTAACCTTCTATAACTCACCTGACAAATCTCCTCCACCAACTTGTCCGTCTCCATGTCAAAATCCTTTTTTACTTCCGCGTCTAGCTGCACTCTGATCAACTTTCAAATTCTTTTTACTTTTATTTCTTCCTCCAAAAAGTCTTGAGGTCCAGTCCAGACTAGACCAGTCCCACCCAACAAGAGAGAAAAGGAGAGAGGGGGAGGGGTAGTAAGTGTTGCTTTTTTACTTCTCCCTCTTAAACCCAAAATTTTGATCAAGATTTCCAAAAAATTATTAGAAAAACTGCTCTGTCACCCAACCCACCACATATTACTCACTCCTTCTCTGTATTATAACATACCTACCAACACTAACCAAACCACCACCACCACCACCACAACGAAACCAACCAACACCAGATATAGCTGCCTTTGCTTTATTCACAAGAAAGTAAGTCAACCATCACCAACCACTACCACCAAACAACCCTTGCATTGGAGGGTAGAGCCATCTGGGTGCAACGTTTTTAAACTTTTACCCACAAACTAGGGAGACCTCTTGTTCAGTATAAATACCATAAAGACCCAACCCAAATCTTTGTTCAATCTGTGACATCTGCAACACTGCATTTTCATGAAAGCATCATCATTTTTACCAATTTTGCAATGCATTCATGCAAATGTCCGTCGTTATATTACTTAATCATATGTAAAATAATATAAACCCCACGACATGACAATGTTATGCATGATGGGTTTGGATTTTATTATGCAAAATCTGTCTTCTACCATTCATTCGGGTTCGTTAAGGAGGGACATGACTTTCTTGCATACACAGGGTATTGTATGGGGATAGGCTGAAACGTACCGGGTATTATATTATGCATATTATGGCGAATGAATATCGGTTTTTTTCTCTCTCTCTCTTGATATTATATTCCATAAATAAATGAAACAACACATGAGAGATAATGCAATGCTACAAAACCCTCTTTATATATTTCTAATGACTGCATATACTGCATATTTCCAGATAGATTCCCATTAGTACATGCACTCTTTTAATACTCTATACATACTTTATTCTCACATGTTGCAGAATGTCATCTTTGTCCCCAGTCTAGTTAGTTATTCTTTGGATAGTAAGACAAGACATTATCCTTCTAGCTTTTTCCCGTTTTTCCTTTTCTAACAAGCGAAATTCAACATTTAAATCAATTTCTTGACGAGTTAACATGGTTGGTGGTGCAAAATCCAAGTAAGACACTAGGACATTGATACAATATCCATCCATCAATCTCATTGTATTTACATCCTACTCCTCCTTCTACATCTCAAGAACTGTGTACCGGAAGGAATTCTGCCGGTAGAATCGGAAATTAAACCACTTATCGATACTACATCACCCGACTCTGAATTCTGGCAAAATGGAAATACCATCACTGCAAACCCAGTTGGACTACAATAACCATAGTTCTGTGAACATTTCCTGTGACGATTATTGCAATTCAGTCAGTCTTGACGCTGAAGCTTGCTATCACGACGTCGAAATGAACGCTGCAGGACAATTGATTACTACCAAGTTCTATCGGGAAGCACATAAAAGGTGCCTGTTTTTCTTTATCATTTCTTTTTATTTTATCTAATGAATGTCACATTTTATCATGAAAGAGAGTTATTCATTCATTTCTTTATTCATATCATTCATGCAGACGAAGCATAATAATATTTCGCAGCGCATTCATACATGTAAAATATGTCTCGTCTGCAGAATCCAGAGTAGTATTAATAGTTTTAACTCGACGACGACGACACCTGAATTGAAGTGTGACATGACAAATGTAAAACATTCTTGGCAGAGCTCTTATAGGGCTATATTAATAATAATGAGGCTATTCCTAATATCTCCACACATTAAACTTGCATTTTTTATTGATATTTATTTATGTAACATGCATCAGTATGACTATTAACTAACCAAGCAGCAGCCATGCATGAGCTTTCGTCGTGATACACATGTGTAGAATTCATGCTTAGTTTAGCCTTCTTCATTTCGCTGGCTTGGTTTGGCTTGGCTATAATATACTAGTCTTATTCGAAAACAAGTAAATGCAAAAAGCAGTATGAAATTTTGCAAATTATGTCAAAATAAATCCATTACTTTTTTGCATTGTTAGCAATAAGTAACGTTGCAGCCCACTTTATATAGCAAGGACACACTCGCATATTCGCCACCAATTGTTTTAGAATTCAATTTTTTATTCAAATCATGAATTTCAATGTCAGATGTCAGAAAGAGCCAAACCAAGTAAATATTCAGAATGACATTTGGTGACAACTATATATGCGCCACTAACTAACTCCTACAAAATGAGAGCATGCATGACCCTAATTCCTCTGAGGTATTAAAACTTTTATTCGCATCAAACATTGAACCAACAATATTTTGTCCTATTTTTCCATCATCCACCTACCCACCATATCTGTAAATATTTTGAGACAAGACAAAAATGTCTTTAAATCAACAAGGAATGTTCTCTTACTTGGACATTCTCTTAAGACATTACTGACATTGTGACATTCATACATACAACATCACCCTTTAAACCCATCATGAAAATCTTCCATTTGTCACTCAACTATAATTCTCCTAATCTCATTTTGTTGACGAGAATGATACTCTTACAAACATTCGAATGACAAATCATATCATGCATAAACATGTTTTCTTACATGTTATCAAACTGAATGTTATTAATTTTGTAATCCTTTAATCCTCCTCCGTTTGTATGGTTCACTTTCTGAGAGATGGATGCATGCATTATAATATCAAAGTCAATAATTCTTTCAGAATTAATCATATCTGTTTTGTAAAAATTAGGGATGGTAAAGACAACATTACTTGTGATTGGTGAATTCTTGAGGGATGGGATATGGATGTTTCATTTTTAAATACATCTTGTCCTTAATCCTCAATAAATAAATTAAGTAAAGGATGAAAAGATTAGTCAATCAATACCAATATGAGCTAAGTTTAAATTAAATTCCCATATCACAAGAATCACGGGACAGGATGAACTAAATCCAGTGTTTACGGGGTTTTTTAAATCTGTAAATCATTTGAAAATCATTTGATTCATATGTATCATCATTTAGTATTATGCAATGCGACATAATTATTCAACCTACAAACGCTTTATGCAGTTTTACAATTTTCATAGCTACTATAGTGCAGTGCAATGGGTGCAAGCAATGTCAAGGCAAACTAGCTGGTTTGCACAGTTAAACTACATGAACGAAATGTACCATTTTTTTTGCTTAAACGGATACAGCAAATATTGTTGGCGACATTGTGTAATAAAAAGAGAATGGGTTTAATCATCATGGCATGTTCAACTCTAAATAAATCATTCTGATTTATGACACTTTTTTTCTCTTGGTCTATTAAAAACTACAAAATTACGAATGCTAGAGGTCAATTCAGCCCTAATATTCATAACCACTAGCTTTGCAGACAGATACATTTAATTCTCAAACACTTGGCAGAATTTGAAACACATTTTTGCACATTTCCAAATGCCAAAAGTTCGCATAACACCTTCGTTTACCTGGCAAATATTTGACCCACTTAACGAAAAGCCTGTCCAGACTAATAATGTGCCACATTCGCAAAATTTAGTGCATTCCTAGAATTACAATACGGAAATCAGCCTGCAAAATTTTATATGCATGCACTAAAATTATGCATATCCATCATATTCATACCTAGAAATGTAAGGAAGGAGAAGGTTCTAGTTATTTTCTTGGTAAAACAAACAAAGAATTCGATTCGAATGCAGTTGAAGCAGATTGGCTTGACTTTATTGCACACTTTTATTACTGTTTCTATTAAGCTGTCCCATATAATATTCAGACAGCCAGGGATCAATTAAGTCAAGTGAGTAAAATGAATAATGAAAAAACATGATCTGCATTTATTTTGCATATCTCATCCTCATTCATGCTGCTGCTGATAAATCACATCAAGTGGCAAACTCCAAGTGATATGATTGAACAAGTACTTATATACATATTATGGTCGGTCGGTCATGTACCGATTGTGCTAAAAAAACTGCCTAAACTAAGCTGAGCAATCAAGACCTTTAATTTAAACGTCATTTATTCATTCATGATTGCAATGCATGAATGATTCAATCTTTCACAAGTTACTCCAGATTTGTTTGTTATCTATCTGGGACTCTTGTATTGCAATTGTATAGTTTTTGAGAGTATCTGCTGCAGAAACCTACCAACTAAACAAGATACTGCATTGGTTTAGTTTGCTTGCAAGTCTTATCAGACACTTATTATATGAGTTAGTCATGATTAGTCGTTGTATGTATTAATTAAAACCAGGCAGATAAATAGACGGACATTACGCCACCCACGACAAGCCATTTTACCTTAACGCCATGCACTTCAATTTACTCACGCCGTATGTACAATGCAACAATGGATGGATGGATTGACAAAGTAGCTGACCTAACGCTAATCTATGTTACACTCTTCTGTCTGATAACTCACAAAAATTTTCAAGTTCACACCCCCCAAATATTTTCTCCCTCCCCAAGTTCCCTCCACATCCACCCCCCAAATGTCCATCCACCCACATAAGTCGACAAGGGGTGACGGTGACAAGACAACCAACGAATATTACGCATGCATACCAATCTGCATTGCTGGTGGTATAGTACAGGTCGAGTGATCTACGAGTAGAGACCAAGCACTCACTTTTACTCATCATTATTATGCAGGCAGTTTGCATATCCATCCATGACTAACAAATAAGTTGTCTTCTTGTCCGTCCATCTCCTCTTCAACTCTGGTCATTCATTTAATTTCCATCCAATTCGTGATAATTCCTCATTCCTTTCCTTCCTCGGTTCCTGTTTTCTTTATTACTTTCTGAATAAAAAAACAAAGTTGACCCCACACGCCACCACCACTGGACGGACTCACTCTGCTTCATCACCTCACCTTTTATTGCAAGAGTTGGTAGTGTCGTGCATTAGTGTGGATCCAGCATCAGTCCAAGAGAGAGAGAGAACCACTTTTGCTTTCCCAATCCAATACTTTTTGGCGTAGGTGCATCGCATCGCACACGATATTTTCCTTCCTTCCTGTCCTCGGAGAAAACCCGAGTCTGGTTTCCTCTATTTGGTCTAGTCTGTCTGGTCTTATTGAGTTTAGTTGTTGGGGTGGTTATGGCAATACCATATCCGACCGAAGCAGCAACCAACAGCAAAAAATAAAAACACAACGCAGCAAACTCTCAACAAACAAACACTGGTGGTTTTTGCGCAATCTTTGTCGTAAGTGCTAAAAACTAAATTATTTCGTGTCGTTAAAAAGTGGGCAAAAAAGATGCCAGGTTCACGACCATCTAGAGAGAGTATTCCTATTCAAAACAATGGCAGTAGTGGTGGAAGTGCTAACGGCACGGCTAAAGTTGCAGTGGATTCTGATTCCGACGTTGGAGTTAACGTCAACGTTGATGTTATAGTTGAGCCAAGTCGACCAGGGGCGTTATCGTTATCCCTCTCTGAATCTGATACGTATCCTGACACGGCGTATGTGGGCCCACTTCCACTGGGGGCAAGTAATCGGTGTTGGCAAAGCATTCCTGCATGCAATAAATCTCCAGAAGATTCAGCAGCATCATTCCAACTACAAGTTCAGAACCAACTTCAGGTTGATCAGGATGATGCAGATGCAGCTGCTTTGGATGCAATCAATGTTTCGGATGAGAGAAATTTGGCACACAGGTCAGATAACGGAGTTACATCATATTTAAACTT
>JAQIWQ010000277.1:0-19927 GCA_034695825.1 Folsomia inoculata | reverse complement strand
CAATCTCTCAGTGCCAAGTGGACTTATACCACAACAAATCCGGATGGCACCCCCAAAGGTAATGAAGGAATGAATGACAAAATTAGGTAAAGAATAGGCAAAAAGTACAGGAAATGAATAGACACATAATTGTCCAGGATTATTGTTCATTATTCATTAAGACTATGAATTTATGGATGTCTTTTGCGAACGATTTTTCTTGAAAATCCTATCTTTTTGCATAGAACTTTTTATTTGACACAGCTCAATTGAATTTAAAGAGTCGAGACATATTTGCAGCCACAAGAGATGATAAATGCTGGCAACGTTAGTTTTTCGTAAGAAGATTTTACCAATTTATTAAAGACCATGATGTCAGATCAGATCTGGACCGTATATGTCTAGAATGTGTGCATACATTGGCATAGGGTTCTTCTACGACTTGATTATCCAAACCATGCTTACAAATGAAATTTTCTATGCATTTCAGGAAGGAAACGTGCCAAAAAGCCCAAGTTATCACAAACCAGCTCCCTTTCTTCGAAAACGTCCCCCAACTCTTGTACATCTCCATCAACTACTAAGCTGCCTTCTCTAAATGCTCACACTCTGAACAAGGACACCCTATTAACCTCGACGTCTTCTAATGGTCATCATAATAGTGGTGGTAGCAGCAGCAGTAGCAGTAATGGTTCATCTGAATCCTCTGCCGCAGCTTCCGCGTCCGCATCCGCAGCAGCTCGTAAAGAACGATCCCTTCATTACTGTACAATCTGCTCTAAAGGGTTCAAGGACAAGTATTCTGTCAATGTCCATGTTCGTACTCACACTGGAGAAAAGCCCTTTGCTTGTACTCTTTGTGGGAAAGGTGTGTACCTACAGAACATTCATTATTTAAGAATTAAATTGATTCTAATTGCTTCCTATAAATTTCTAGCATTTCGTCAAAAGGCTCATCTTGCAAAACATCATCAAACTCATGCTGCTAAAGCGTCGTCAACATCGTCCTCCTCCCATCAAGGCAAACGCCCACTTAGCCATCATCACGCTAACCAAAATAATATGAATAATAGTAAAACAATTACTTTACCAAGCAGCAACAGCAATGTCATCCCTTAGGATAAGAAGAAGATGTAGTAGATAAGGCGTTACATTGATAAGAAGGATATATAAGGATAACTTAATTTGATTAATTAACCGAACCGTGCCAAGAAAGAAGAAACATTTAATCGAAATGCAACGAAATGAATATTATGTGTGTGGCGATATTTATAGGATAAAGAAAGACAACGACTGTACTCACTTATCGGCGATAAGGATGTCGAATGTCGCTGCGATGGATGTCGAATGTCGATCGATGTCGACAAGGACATAAAGAATATTGGATTAATAAAATGTGATTACTACTTCATTTACTTACCTTTACGCCAATACTCGTCCCTCCCCTCCCAGTCCATCCCTTCCTCCAATGATTGAATCATAATAATTATAGAAATTATGAATCTTGTACCCCCTTTAATTTTAACAGTTTATGAATTACATTTACATAAGAATTGATGATTTTTAACTTTTAAGATTTGTCGACATTTTTGTACTTTTTTTTCTATAAAGAGTGATTTTATTTTAGTGCATGTTTTTAATAGTTGAATATTTAATCTGCCTATACATATATCATTCAATCGAAAATGTTAGCCAGCGTCATATGTAGTGACATGTACCAAAATTCGCATAATGAGAAGGGGAGTAAGACTAAAGAATAAAAAATGGTCGTTTTCGAGATAATCTCCAAAAACTTGGAATTTTGTCTTTGACGCATGAATCGATTTAACATCCCTGCTCCCTGCTCCTGGTAGAATATATAAGTAATTCATGTATACATCAAAATGCCGTTGATGCAGGCCTGCGAGCTCCGAAATTGACTCCACCCACCCAAGAGGGTCATCGCAGTACATATGAAGGGTGCATCTGAGAATGGGTGTGACAAGGGGGACCACCACTACCACCACCTATAAGGGTTCAATGCTAAAAACGTAGGCGAACAAAGATTTTAGCAGAGTGATTGCCACCTATGGAGAAGAAATGTTGGGAGCTTCCGACTGCTCTCTACTCTCTGCCTGCTTGCTCTGCTCTGCCTTCGCTTTTTATAACAGTCACACACTCATTTCATTTGGAGTCATTCCATCATCATTTCACATTTATCAGGGAAGGGAATTAAATTTATAGTTAATTAATTTTCAAAAGGTTAATTAAAGAAAAGAGAAGTAGTAAGAGTGATTTTGTTTTGTTTTGTTTGTGGGTGGGTGCAACAGTTTAAAGGAAGGGAAGGTAGTAGAGGTGTGTTTTTTTTTACTTGGATTGGAGTGGGCTGGGCGAGAAAAGGTCCAACTTACGTCACCCTCAGCGTCAACGTCAGCGTCAAGGTCAGAGGTCAAGTAAAGTCAGCTGAATCATGTCGGAAGCACGGGGTCGAATGGAGCACTTTAAGAATAAGGGGAAAGATCAGGATGTAAGTGTTTTTTAAGGTTTTTTTGGGGGTGATTTTGATGGTTTTTTTGTAGGAAATGCGACGTCGTCGTAACGAGCAAACAGTTGAGCTTCGTAAGAATAAGAGGGAAGAAACGTTACAGAAGCGGAGAAATGTTCCATCTGCAGAATTGACGGATGAAGAAACTGGTGATAAAGTTCCAGTGGGTGGAGCAAATCTGGCCCTCCTTGTCACCCAGGCGAGTGCCAGTGAACAGCCGGATATTCAGTATCAAGCAGTGACGGCTGTGAGGAAGTTACTGTCCTCGGATAGGAATCCACCAATTGATCCGCTTATTAATTGTGGGATACTACCGATTCTTGTTGATTGTTTGAGCTCGTCTACAAAGTAAGTTGGGAGGTGGAGGTGGAGGGTTGTTAGAGGGTGACTAATTGATTGTTTTTTTGTTCCTTCTAGTCCGACTTTGCAGTTTGAAGCGGCATGGGCGTTGACTAATATTGCGTCAGGGACATCTCAGCAAACACAGGCGGTCGTAGCTTCAGGGGCAGTCCCTCATTTTCTATCTCTTTTGGCATCGCAGCATCAAAACGTTTGTGAACAGGCGGTTTGGGCGTTGGGGAATATTATTGGGGATGGTCCTGGATTGAGGGATTACGTAATTTCGATGGGTGTTGTTGGTCCATTGTTGAACTTTATCCAGCCAGATATACCCATTACTTTTCTCCGTAATGTGACTTGGGTTATTGTAAATCTTTGTCGAAATAAGGATCCACCTCCACCACAGAATAGTTTGCGGGAGATATTGCCAGCGCTTAATGTTCTGGTGCATCATACGGATACGAATGTGTTGGTCGATACGGTTTGGGCTCTTAGCTATCTTACTGATGGAGGAAATGAGCAGATTCAGGTATGGATGGATGGAGAAGGATTAAGTTAATTTGGGTGGGTGACTTATCTATGGATGGTTATGTTTATTTCAGATGGTGATTGAGAGTGGTGTGCTTCCAAAGTTGGTGTCGTTATTGACCAATCGTGAAGTGAAGGTTCAAACGGCTGCTGTTCGAGCTGTTGGGAACATTGTAACCGGAACGGATGAACAGACGCAGGCGGTACTCAACTGTGGTGCGTTAACCCATTTCCAGAGTTTGCTTACCCATCAAAAAGAGAAGATCTGCAAGGAAGCTGTTTGGTTTTTGAGCAATGTTACGGCAGGGAATTACGCACAAGTTCAAGCTGTTATTGATGCTCAGCTCATACCTCTTATTATCACACATCTGGAAAAGGTAAGTAAATGGCGAAATCATGATGGGTGGGCGGGTGGGTGATATGGGGACAAGATGTTTAGTTATCAATAATGTTTGGTTAATTTAGGGCGAGTTTCAAACACAGAAGGAGGCTGCCTGGGCTGTAAGCAATATGACCATCAGTGGCAACAAGGAACAAGTATCCTATCTTATTTCGTGTGGTGTTATTCCGCCATTTTGTAACCTCCTTTCCTGCAAAGATTCGCAGGTTTGTTGATCAAAATAATATGGTAGTGGTACAATTGATTATTGATCGATGATTAAGAAATGCTATTTTTGTACAGGTGATCCAAGTGGTGCTCGACGGAGTTCATAACATGTTGAAAATGATTGGTGGAGACGAAGTGGAACGTGTCTGTACTCAGATTGAAGAATGTGGTGGTCTGGATAAGATTGAATCGCTGCAAAATCATGAAAATTTGGACATTTACAAAATTGCCTACGACATAATTGAAAACTACTTTTCAGAGGATGTAAGTTTGAAGAGGAAGGACATTTGATTATTAATGAAACAATTCTTTAACTAATTCTTTAATTCTTATTATAGATTGACGAGGATCCAAACCTCGTACCTGAAGCAACAGTTGAAGGAACGTTCCAGTTTGATCCCAACAATGCTGCTGGTCCTCAAGGAGGCTTCAACTTTTAATTACCTCAATTAAAAAACTGCACCAGTTAACATTAACTGATAACCGTTTACACCCAAATAAAGGTTAAAATGAAATGCGTTAGGTTTAGCTTAATTATTATCCCTTTAACTCGCGCTCTAGTATTAGACTAGCTAAACTAATAATGTTAATTACTATGAATGATGGGTAATCGGTAATCATGCTAATTACCTCACCACCCACTTACAATAGCACCCTATTGATAAATTACTTTGGATTGTGGTTGGTTTAGTTATCTTCAGTTAATTTTTTGATTAATTAATTATTGTAAGCTGGATATTTTGTGTGAATGAAGGTGAATAGTTAGGAGGGGTGGGGTGCCTGGGGTATTTTTTGGGTGCCTCTCCTCCGAGTGGAACATTGTGATACTCCACCAGTTGGATTATTCTTATGATTACATTACTACACTACCTACACTACAAGCACACTTAATTGATAGGTAGAGTAAATAGTTGAACTACTACCTGAAGAAGAACGGACGATAGCAATCCAAACGTTTTGAAGACTGCAATAAACATAGATACGAAGGCAAGGTTAATGTATTCTTGTGGAGGTCAATAATTAATTGCGCTGATGTTTAATTTTATCAGAAAGATAAGGCTAAAATATTTGGATAAGGTAAAGTTAAGTGCGCAGCGATTGATTTGCGCAATATTCTGTCTTGTTTTCCCGTGACTTATCCAATCCAACGAACTTAACGTGCTGACGGAATAACGTAACGTTAACGTACTGTACACGTGTACAACCCAAATACTATGCAGTTTATTCGATAAATTATTGATTATTTAGGCCAACCGAGTCGATGCAGTCATATCTTGAGACTTTCTTTGTTAATTGTTATGATAATTGTTTTACTTCTTGATTTCCCATCAAGCAAAATTGTTTCAATTATTCCCATTTTGTGTATAATAATTGGGAAAACTGTTTAGTTGTAGCCAAAACCTTAACCATTATTACATATATTACTTGTTTGTTATACTGCTTGTTATGTTTAATTGGATTGATAAGGCTCGTTTATGAGTTGGCCATATAAGTACATGAATAAATAGGTGAATAAATAAATCGCTTGTGCGCTCATACAGTTTTGCGATGACAGCGTTTCATGAAATTATTATCCCTCATCATTTCAAAATCTGCGACAGACGTATGACATTGCATAAAGGAAGAATAGCGTGCGAAATTTTATAGATACTGCCATTTTGTCGATATGTGTCATTGCAATTAATAGAGTGGAAACAAACAGACATGGGTAATTAATTAATGTTATATATTTTCCAGATTTTCAGTTTCCTTCATAATAAATCATGGATTTTCCTACTACATAAGACTTGAGAAAAACTTAGCTTATTTGCATAACAAATCGTTGCATATGTAGTATGCATCCATCGAACGAATAATCTTATCCTTATTTCTTGTCCTTTTTTTTCTTCATTCGACATCTAGGACAGTACCACTCTGTATCTTCTTCTGGCGTCTCTGTAATTCCAACGCAGACAAAATGATACCAATCATCGCAGCGATCACAACCAATCATTGGGCTTCCGTCGTCTTGTCTCTTGCATGAGGGACATATCCAGATTTTATTGCCCTGAAAATAAAAGAAATAAAATCATAATTTTAGTGGGTTTAGTTATCATGATTAGTTTAGCAAAAGGACAGCACAGGACAGGACAGTATATTTAGTGGAAGTAACATTTTAGTGGAAGAATTCGTTCATTCAGGGTTTGTAGTTGGTTAGTAGCAATTCATCAAGTTGACGTTGACGCTCATCTGTCTGACCCTGACAGACCTGACCTGCTGATATTCACATGCAATAGTATGTAGTAGTATTTCTGATGGATAGAATGAAAATAGTGGGAACAAAGATTTAGAGATTTTTGATATATAGTTTGTAAAGAATTGAGAAGTAGCAGGTTGCAGTATCCGTTTGATTGGAACATGATTCTTGTTCCTTGATCATTTTTTGAGGTTTGTTACCTTTTTATTACAGATTAACTTTGATCTTAACCCTTGTATTTTCGTTTCTGCCTTTGTTTCCGACTAGTAGTAGTGGATTTCGACACGCCATTACGGTTAGTGGGATTGGTATTTGAATTGACATTTGCATTTGCGACCAATTTTGCTTTTAACGCCCTGGATCGAGTGGTTGCTCCACTTCCTTTAAACTTTTAATCATCCGGGGGGACAAACAACAATCAATCAATCAACATTCAGCAGTTATCCATACAAACATAAGACATATACAATTTTAATCAGCCAGTGCAATTATAAAATGATAAGTGCAAAATGAAATGGGCAGAATTAACTAAAATAATGAAAATTATTCTGCCAAGTCAGGACAGGAAGCTTAATTTAGGTAAATGTTAATGAATTAAATTAAATGAAAATGAAACGAGGTATAAAACTAGCTACTGAAAAATAAATAAAGGAACATAATTATTTGCAATATGTACTATACTAAGCATAAACCATGCAAGCATTAAAAAGTGACATGATAATTTTAATAATAATTCATGACTTACGTGTTCGTCCACAATACAGCCTACAGTTTCCGTAATAAGTCCACCCAACGAGGCTCTGGATGACTTTGACGAAGAGGGTTTGTCTGCCTTATCCTTTTCTCCTTTGGAAATTTGACGACTACGAGATCCTGAAGTATTGGCGCCACCACGTTTTTGACTCAAAGTCGAAGGGAAAGATGTCATTTGTTGGGAAAGGGTTGCGCCCATAGCGTCTGCCGCGACGGCTGCGGCAGCATGAACTTTAGCTGCTCGAGATGGTTTTGGTGGTCTGAAAAAGGTGTAAGAGATGAAGTAACTGTAATCTTTTATCCGGATTGTTATCTATTACCTTGTAACCAGTGGAGAAAACCTGGCAAGTTCTGGAGAGGGGGTTCGGGTTCGTGTGATGGACTTTTTAAGAAGCGTTTCCACTTGTAGTGGTTTGATTGTGATGTTTTTCAATGGTGGAGATGCCTCTCCAACAAATATGGGGGGTGGATTTGGGCTGTCAACAGGTGTAGGGGTGCCGCTGCTTAATTTTAGGGTTAGTTTAGGAACGGATAGATTCGTTGGTCCTCCTGAAGCTTGATCTCCACTTAATAACTTTTCTCGGTTCTTTTTCTTCTTGTCGGGTCGATCCTTATCCTTTTCTCGCTTCTCTTTCTTATCCTTATCCTTGGATTTATCCTTTTTGTCCTTTTTCTTCTCTTTCTTTAACTCTTTTCGTCGTTCCTTTTCCTTTTTCCGGGATTCTTTAGATTTCATGTCTTCTTCTAGTTTGACCAACATTGAGACTGGTTTCTCCTTTACTACTGGGTTTTCGTATTCTTCATCATATTCATCGTCGTGGATTGGCTCAAGTCCTTCATCGTCATATGATGGTGCTCCTGCTCCTTGTGAATAGCTGAAACAGAAATATGGAAATGTTGGTAAAACGGTCATAAACTTATTAGTATTAGTATTCAGGTTTAACTCTCACCGTTCCATCTTTTCCATCACAATTGGTGTGATCGTTATCCCAGACGAAGGTTCTGATTGCAGCATTTGAACTGGGACGGCCCCTGAATTTCCACTAGCACCTGGTGTAGGTTTGTTGGAGTCTTTAATTTGCTTAGGTTTGGACTTGAGTACTGGAGGAGGAGTTCCAATTCCAGGGGATCCAATACCAGGGGTGACATTTTTATCAAATCGTGTCGGTAGCTTGTGAGGTCCGCCCATGTCAATGGGAGTAATTGTGAGTGACGAACAAACATTGCTGAAAGGGATCTTTTTCTGTTCTCTTTGAGTTGGTGGGGTTGAAGTATGGAGTGCCATTGGCATCTAAGACAAAGATACAACATGATCAAAAATGTATAGTAAAAATTTATTGAGCTATACTTCACTTGAGCTATAGTTCACTTACTTGTGTAGCTGTTGAAGGTGTGGGCATTTTCTTGAGGGGTGGTGGGGGTGGTAGGACAAAATTTGAAGGAATCAACCCTGGAGTAGAAGGAAGTCCCAAAAGTAAATCAAAGTTCCCTTGTTGTTGGGGATGTTGATGTTGATGTGCTGGCTGCATTCGTGGAGGTTTGTTGCCCCCTTTAGTATTCCTTAATTGATGATTAATCATCCCTGAAGGAAGTTGATGGGGTGGAACGTTTAGATCAAGATGCACTTCGGGGATTAGACTACGCATGTCTGGCTCCATGTGAGACTTTTTAATTTTAAGGGGACGATCTTCCATTAATCCTCGACCTGATGAAGCAACCCAAAAATATTAGGAACCAGAATAGCAAGAATATCAAATCAATAATAATCAAATAATCAATTTTACCCAAATTAGCTAAAGCCGCCGCCGACAGAGGAACACCACCCCCAGAATGCCCAGGAAACATGGGTACCGGAGGTGGAAGGGGCTGTTTTCGTGGCCTTCCTCTTTTCTTAGGTAATCCTCCCATTTGGTATCCACCCCTAGATGATGAGGGCGTAGGTCCAGGAATATGGCCTAGTTTTGGGGGAGATATAAGCGATGTCGATGATTGTGAAATGGACATTGATTTGTTTTTAAACTTTTTCAACTTGACAGGATCTACAAGTCCAAGAAGCCCTTGTTTCTTTTTAGGGATTCGCATTAAAGGTGGAACAAGTTGCTGTTGTGGGGGTAGACGGGGGGATGGTCTCTTCTTGGATTGTTCTCTGAGTTGTTCGTCTTCACTATCAATGTCCTCAAGTTCTCCTTCCTCCCTCACACCTCCAAGGGCTGCTAAAAGTCTCGCTTGTACTTGTTGTGCTTCAGCCAAGGCAGCCAATTCTATGGCTTGTTGTTGCTGAATAAATTTCTTATCCTTCAACTTTTTACTTTTATCCAGTAAAACTTTTGTTGATTTTTTAAACATTTTGAGCTTTTTCTTATCTCGGTCACGTTGTTCTAGTCCTTGGGCTAATTTTTTAATCATTTCTTTATCGATCTTGAGCTTCTTTTTTAACTTTTTGGATTGTTTTAATTCTGATTTTGGGGGTTTAGATATGGATGGTAGTAGCGATTGCGGAAGTGGTTTAGTCGAGATCTTGTCAGGGTTTCCAAATAGTTGAGGTTCTTCTTTATCTGATTCTTGATCCTGGGGTAGTCGGTCAGACTCGTTTTCCTGAGTAAGCGAAAAAGTAAGAATCAGTTAAATTATGGGAGCAGTCATGCGAATGTTGTGGCAAATTTTTACCTTTTCAATTTTCTTAATTCCTTCTACAATTCGTTTCATAGTGAGTGGTTTCTTTTTACGTTCAACCGTTGGTGGTATTGGTACAGGGTCGAAAAATTCCCGATTAGCCGGTGGTCTTGTTTCAGGAAGTCTTCCTTCACGTGATGACGTTAGAAATCCGGAAGTAGTCATCATTACCGAGCTGATTTCCCGTAATGGATGACCATCCTCTTCTAACATCATTCTTACCCTTTTTATTGCAGGGTTTTCGCCAATGCCACCTCTGAACATCAAAATATTTACTTTGATTGCTCAATTAAACTATTCAATGGATAAACAAACCTTTTCGTCTTTGATTTGGTGCCAACACCTGAAAACGGGACAAATCCTTTCGTACCACCTGGCGACCCTGGGCCCAATGCTTCAATCTCATCTTCACTCGAATCCATTTCTTGATCTTGATCTAGGCCGTGATGTTGATGATTGACATCCTTCTCCGGACTTTTATCCTTCTTTTTTCCTTTCAATGATTTATGAGCAGGCTCCAAGGGCACTGAAATAGTCTGAGACATTTGTTCAATTGACGCCGTTGCTTCTAAAACGGCGGCTGCATTGTCCGCTTGAGAAGATGAGGACGAAGGTTCATGCTGGAAATCCTTTCCCCCTTCTCCAGAAGATTCCACGTTTTTCCGTTCCTGGAATAAAATGTACAAAAAATAAACCACTACATTTCAAGTAATTCATCCAAACGATGTAAAGTTACTCACAAAAATCATTGGTGGCATATACTCATGAACATGAACAGGTCTACTGAGTACCTCCTCACTCCCAGGTCTTAAGAAATTCAGCTTGCTCTCTCGTGGAGTTGGAAATAGGGGAACTTTATAACTTAGGACGACTGGATCAAAATTTTGAACATATTCTTCCAATTCTGCTCCACTAATATTGAGTTCCTTTAGTGCTAATGCGACATCATCTAAATTGGGGTCTGTACGTCCATAAAGTTCAGAGTAGCTGTGGGTAGATTTAGCCAATTGAAGGAAATGTCTTTTCATGACGTCTGCTAGAATGTCCAGCGCTGTAACTTGTGAGGCATCCCATCCGATATTGTAACACATTAAGGTTACAACGTGACGCATTATCGAGTTTGCAAATTGTTCCGACATTTTGTAAATTGTCCGTGGACGTTGACAAGGATTTCCTAGTTATGGTGGGATGTGGGATGGGAAATGTACCGAATGAGCTGAGCAATCAATCCGGTGATGTTAAACACGATAATTTTGAAGATATTTTCCCCTGTTACACTGTCACGTCACCTGAAAATAATATTTAAATCCAGATATCAGACAAGATTACAGATTTTGATGAATAACTACAAACTAAGAGTGCAAATCAGTTTATATGTTATATTCAACAATAGAAACTCTTAGTCCAATTAATTACATTGAAAATAGCTGAATTTTAATACCTTACCATTTTTATCGGTTGGATGGAGTGGATTTTATCAGTTTAGAATTTTATACAAGTAGTGATTAACACACACTGACAGTACACGATAACCCGATGGGTGTGATGTGGAATAGAGTCAAAGGTAATGTAAATCAATATCGTAAGGATAACATGATTATATGAATGTTTCACGATAATTTGACCCTATCCTATCCTAGATTAACACTAATATAATTAATTTAACTATTTTAATAATTAATTAGTTAAATATTGAATTATTTTCACAAATTCAGTTCGGCTCCATCCAGCCCAAGCATTTTGTTGATAATTTATGCAGTTGAAACTCCCGCCCGGTGTAAAATTGACTAGTTCATGTTAGGATTTTTAGACAGATTTTTGCACACACTAACTCACAAGCCAAACGTTGAAAAATGTGTATTTTTTGCATGAGTGAGATAATTGCCTAAATGACTTATAATTTAATTTATTGCAAATCTCATCACTCGAGTATTTAACAAGACTACAATAGACGAGCTTGATTGATGGCTGGAGGGCATTAGTTTTTAGTGAATTGACTAGACTAGACAATAAAACGTAAGGAGAGGAGACCTTGAGTTGAATGAAATTGTTAAAATAGGTTTTTTGTGCTTTGATTCAATATTAAATTTCTAGTGAAAGAGTACATGAACGTTGAGTCAGGAGGATTGTCCATCGGGATGGGTATTAGTTAATATCGCAGTCCAGTTCCAGTCCAGCCCAGCAGGAAGGAAGGTAAAGTAAAGAGATGGGTGGTATTTTTGGTTTATTTTTTGTTTTTGGAGGTTTTTAATTTATGTTAATTTGAATTTAAATGTTAATTTGTGAGAAATGTTAAAAGGTTAGAGTTTGACTGAGGTTGAATATTATCTTATGTTCTTATCTGTTTGTTTGTGGGTTGTGGTTTGTTTGTCCTTTAATTGATAAGCCGGATATTTAATGTGGGTTCATTTGAATGAAGCCTTATCATTTTCCTCCTCCTTTTAGTTATCATTATCCGTCACGTGCAGGTGTTTTACAGCGTGCAATAATCATTTGCAAGTGTTTTGCCTTGTTTTTTGGATAATAATAATAATAATATTAACGAAAATTAATTGGTTTTTGTTTAATTAAATTACAGAAAGTTTTATGACTTGGACTATTACATGGGAGCTGAGAAAAAGAGGAAAGAAATGAGTCATTAAATTCACTAAACAAAACAGTATTAAAATCAAGTCAAAAGTCATAGTCAAGGAGGATTCTTCAAGGAGGAATAAGTACAATCAAAGGGACCAAGACCTTTGCAGCTTATCAATCAGGTTTAAAGATAAGTCATCAATGAAGGGATTATAGTAAGGGATTACCAAAGATGAGAAAGATGGACTACTTTTGTGACAAGAGTATAAATGAATCGTATTGGGTAAGTGTGACATGACAAAAATTATTTAATTGAATTAATTGACATTGAATTAATTGATATAGGACTGGGACAAGAGTTGGTATACACCGGAAGACAGTTCGCCAGATTTTACACGATGTTTTGAAAATACAGCTTTAGTTTGGGGACCAGCTTTATTCCTTTTACTTTTTACGCCGTTGGATATTTTCTATAGTGTGTCCTCATCTGCGAGGACTGTTCCTAGAAGTCCACTTAGTGTTCTTAAGTATGGGTTTAACCTGATATTAATAGTGATTCAGGTGCTACTCGCGTTTTTCCACTTGTTTCGAGTTGATTTTGCAATTGGAAGAATTCCTAGGGGGGAGTTTTTAGCCCCGTTGATTCGAGTGTTGTCTTATGTGAGTACATATAGTTTTATATTTATAAAGAGAAGGTAGGTATGGTATGGGTGGGTTTAATGTAATGACTTTGTTATTTAGGCCCTGGTTTGGTGTCTACTTTACTTTTCTCGGAAGAAGGGTGTTCGTTCGTCTGGGGTTCAGTTTTTATTCTGGTTGCTTCATGGGATTGGTGAAGCGGTCAAGTTTCGGAGTAATATTCTTCGATGGCAGAATCAGGTAATGTCTGTTTGTGGTCATTGTGGTGGCCCACAATTTGTGGGGTTGTGTAAATTGTTGTTCATGTCATAAATTTTGTTCTTAGGAGGAGCTACCGATGGACATATTTATCCTGGAGGTTGTAGCATTTCCCATCATTATGGGAATGTTGGCTCTTAATTGCTGGGCAGATTTAAGGCCAAAGTTTGAAGGAGAGACAAAGCTATCGGAGGTTAGGAAATGTTTTAAGGAACCTAATTTGGAACAAGGTTTTTAATGGTGTGAATGTTTTAGCGACCATGTCCTGAAGAAAGCTCTTCCTACTTGTCTCGAATTACTTACGAATGGTTCACGGGTCTTGCTTGGAAAGGATACCGGAAACCGTTAGAATATTCTGATCTTTGGGATCTCAACACAGAAGATACTTCACGGGCTGTTGTTCCAATCTTTGATAAGCAATGGAATACGCAGTTGTTGCAGGTTTCGAGTAAACTTGAAAGGTTTGTAAAGATAATTTTTTACAAGAGTTGAGAACACAAAGTTATTAGGTAAATTATATTTTTTTAGCGGAAAGGGTAGGAAGTCGGGTGGAGCCTCCTACGCAAAAGTTAACGGGGCGGTGGACTTTACAGAAAAGATTGAAGATAAGAAAGAAGAAAAGGTTCTTGCATCGATACTTCCTGCACTTTTTGGCGCATTCGGGACAACATTCGTTATTGGATCTGCCATGAAACTGATTCCTGATGGGCTGGCGTTTGTATCCCCACAAATTCTAAAGTACTTAACAAAATTTATAACAAGTTTTTCTGCGTGAAAGAGATCTAATTAAAACATTTCCTATTCAACAGTTTGCTAATTGCATACACTAGCTCTGACGAAGAGACTTGGAAAGGAATATTTTACGCTGCTGTCCTGTTTTCTTCTGCATTGTTTTCTACAATGATCACAGCTCAATATTCCCATCGTATGTATTTAACTGGGATGAGGTTACGAACTTCGATGGTTAGTGCCATTTATCGGAAGGCGTTGCTGATCTCAAATTCTGCTAAACGAGGTGACGTTGCCATCAATATTGTGAAGAAACGGTGGCATCATTATTTTTGTTTTGTGAATACAGAATCTACCGTGGGAGAAATTGTAAATCTGATGAGTGTAGATGTTCAAAAATTTATGGACCTTATCCCTTTTGTGAACATGGTTTGGAGTGCACCGTTGCAAATTGGGGTAGCCATGTATTTCCTTTGGGGGATTTTGGGCCCTTCTGCCATGTCCGGACTTGCTGTGATGATTCTGCTCCTTCCTGTAAATGCAGTGATTGCTACAAAATCTAGAAAGCTGCAGATGATGCAGATGAAGAAAAAAGACCACCGAGTTAAAATGATGAATGAGATATTGTCTGGGATCAAAGTATTGAAATTGTACGCTTGGGAAAAATCTTTTGAAAATCAAGTAATGAAGATTAGAGGAGAAGAGATTGAAATATTGAAGAAAGCTGCGTATTTGCAGTCACTCTCCAGCTTTTTGTGGACTTGTGCACCATTTCTGGTAGAGTACATTACATTTGTATTGTGGAAGATTTAATTTAAGTTAAGTTGAATTTTATGAATCATTTTTTATAGGTTGCCCTATCCACTTTTGGGACGTATGTTCTTATCGATTCTGAAAATGTGCTGGATGCCCAAAAGGCCTTCGTTTCTTTATCACTTTTTAATATTATGAGCTTCCCTCTAACGTTTTTGGTGAGATTCAAACAAGCAAAATTTGAATATTTTGTAATTGTGATTAATTCTGGATTGCCTTTATGTTGTTTTAGCCAATGATCATTGTGTTCCTCGTACAAGTAAGTATAGAATTTTAACTGATTTGTCGCTTACATTTGAGAACAATCACTTTTTAAAATGTCATTGTTTTAGGCGAATGTCAGTCTGTCCCGTCTTAATCGTTATATGAACGCTGATGAAATCGATCCAGATGCTGTAACCCATAATAAAGATGAAAGTAATTTACAACTCAGTTTAATACAGTGTGCCAGGTAAATAATTTGATTAATCAAGTTCTCTTTTAGTTGATCCCATAGTTGTTGAGAATGGAACTTTTGCTTGGGAGTCGGATACGATAACGCTACGAGATATAAACCTTCGAGTAAAAGATGGTTCTTTGATCGCAATTGTGGGCACAGTTGGCGCAGGCAAGAGTTCGTTGCTATCTGCAATGCTTGGAGAATTAGATCGGCTTAATGGCCGAGTTAATACAAGAGTAAGTGTCCATCTTCCTTGAACTTGTCTGTCAATCGTAAAGACAACTAATGTTTTGACTTTAGGGATCTATTGCCTACGTTTCACAACAAGCATGGATTCAGAATGCCACTGTACGTGACAACATTCTATTTGGAAAACCTTTGGACACTACAAAGTATGATAAGGTGGTGGATTCCTGCGCCTTAAAACCCGATCTTGATATACTAGCAGCAGGAGATAAGACGGAAATTGGAGAAAAGGTGATTTAACCTGGGATTACATTTGACCTGGGATTTCTTCTCTGCTATTTAACTAATGTTTCTAATACTTTGTCCAGGGAATAAACCTTAGCGGTGGACAAAAACAACGCGTTTCACTTGCACGAGCAGCTTATAACAATGCCAACATTTATCTGTTGGATGACCCACTTTCTGCAGTTGACTCTCACGTTGGAAAACACATTTTTGATCAAGTAATTGGGCCTAAAGGTCTCCTAAGAAGGAAGACACGAATCCTTGTCACCCATGGAATTGCATTTCTTCCTCAAGTTGATAACATTGTGGTGATGAAGGATGGAGAAATTTCTGAAATGGGAAACTATAAAGAACTTTTAGAGCGAAAGGGAGCTTTTGCTGAATTTCTTCGTAACCACATTACAGAAGATGATGTCTCCACTTTAGAGGATCCACTACTTATCCAAGAGCTACAAAATATAGTTGGTCATGGCAAGGGGACAAAGGGACGAAAGTTTTCAGACACCTCGGATGGCTCCATTTCAGACGCAGGAGTGAGACGAAGGTTATCTTCATCGCAGGCTGGAAGTAGCCAGGAATTGTCCAAGTTATACAAGGGGCCGGGTGGTCGTGGAAGTCAAATTGGCGGAATTGATAAATTGATTGAAGTTGAAAAATCTGCGACTGAAAGTGTTAAGTTGGCAGTTTACTTGGATTACTTTAGAGCGGCAGGATGGCACATGAGTATTGGGACTTTTGCTCTTTATTTCGTGTATCAAGGTTGGTGACAAAAAATAATATTGAATTAAATTATGGGAGAAAGCTTTAACGTTTGGGTTGTTATTTCCCAGCATTTTCTGTTGGTTCCAACCTGTGGTTGTCGAAATGGTCCAATCAACCCGTTGTAAATGGGACACAGAGCGGCGTAGATTTGTACCTTGGGGGTTATGCTACCTTTGGATTTCTTCAAGGTATGTAATAATTAATAAGAATGATTCTAGCATAATCATAGTATGTCTTAAATTGTTGTCTGTATTAATTATTTAGCCGTCTCGATTATGTGTGCGTCTCTTACAATGGCGCTTGGAACGCTACGATCAGCATCTAATCTACATTATAAAATGTTGGTTCGAATCCTTCATGCTCCAATGTCTTTTTTTGATACAACACCCGTTGGACGAATTGTAAATCGGTTTGCGAAGGATGTGGACGTTACGGACACGACAATTCCATTCAATGTTCGCTTGTGGTTAAATAGTTTCTTTTCGGTATTGGCCACACTAACCATCATCTCGTATTCTACACCAATTTTTGTTGCGGTTATCGTTCCTATTGGGGTTCTCTACTATTTAGTTCAGGTACTTTAGAAATTCTTGGTTTATTTAAAGCAAGCTAATTGGTTTTCTCCTTTTACAGAGGTTCTATGTCTCTACATCTCGTCAACTGAAACGTCTCGAGTCTGTAACGAGATCACCAATCTATTCCCATTTTAGTGAGACAATCACAGGTTCAAGTACAATTCGTGCGTATTCAGCTCAAGAAAGATTTATACTTGAATCTGAAGCGAAAGTGGATCATAATCAAGTCTCTTACTTTCCATCCCTCGTTTCAAATCGGTGGTTATCTGTCAGATTGGAAACAATTGGAAATAGTATAATCTTTTTTGCTGCACTGTTTGCTGTGCTTGGACGTGAGACTTTAAATGCTGGGCTGGTTGGACTTTCTGTCACTTATGCGTTGCAAATTACAATGGCATTGAATATGTTGGTTCGTTGGACATCTGATGTGGAAACAAATATTGTGGCTGTGGAAAGGATCAAGGAATATGGAGATGCTCCGCAGGTTTGGATTAGAATATGTGAAAAATTTGGATTTGTATATGATTGATTGATTATTGATTGGAATAGGAAGCCGCGTTCGAAATCAAGGAACGAAAACCACCAAAATCATGGCCAGAGAAGGGGCAAGTAGTATTTGAACATCTTCAAACCAGATATCGACCCGGACTAGATCTTGTTCTGAGGGACGTAACCTGTACGATAGAACCAGGGGAAAAGGTTTTTAAATGCAATGATTTCTTGATATTTTCTATCATAAATAAAATGAAATGTCTTGAATTTTAGGTTGGAATTGTTGGTAGAACAGGAGCAGGAAAATCATCCCTAACACTGGCTCTATTTCGGATAATTGAGCCAGCAAATGGTTCAATAGTTATTGATGGACAAAACATTGGTCGACTTGGGTTGCATGATTTACGTGGAAGAATTACAATAATTCCTCAAGATCCTGTCCTTTTCTCTGGATCCCTTCGTATAAACCTGGACCCCTTTGAGAGTTATTCTGATGCCACGATTTGGCATGCATTGGAGCTTGCACATTTGAAAGTTTTTGTAAAATCTCTATCTGCCAAACTAAGCCATGAAGTTTCTGAAGGTGGAGAAAATTTAAGTGTGGGACAACGTCAGCTTATTTGTCTTGCACGGGCATTACTTCGTAAAACCAAAATACTAGTTTTGGACGAGGTATGAGATTTTATATATTTCCCGTTAATTTTATTTTTTTGCCTGTTTCTTTAAATTTTGTATTAATTTTAAAATCAGGCAACTGCAGCCGTAGATTTGGAAACTGACGACCTGATTCAGGCAACTATTCGTAGCGAATTCAAGGACAGCACTGTGATTACAATTGCACATCGGCTAAATACCATTATGGACTCTGATAGGTTAGTATAATTCGCAGTGCCGATCTGGCACTACTCTACTGCTACTTATTCACTAAACTAAATTACTTTTATAATTTCAGAGTTATGGTTTTGGACAAGGGAGAAATTAAAGAGTTTGATTCACCAAAAAATTTGCTAAACAAACCGGATTCAATTTTTACTGGAATGGCGAAAGATGCTGGATTAGCTTGAAGATTCGTTGTGATTTTACCCAAAAATTGTTCTACTTTTACCAAATTAAGAACGATTGACATTCCAAATTTGCTGTGTTATAATTAATTGTTAGGTTTATTAATGTACTGTGTGTCACAAGGTGGATCACAAATGTGTAATTATTGTTGATATGTTCCATACCATTTAATTGCTGGGTTTAATTGGTAGCTGTTTTGCATTACATTTAAGCTACTTAAAACTTTACATTCCGACTAGATTCGGCAGTCGATTCGGCCAAACTACTACTATCCTGTGATACAAGAAGGCCTTTTTACTTTACTTACTAAGAAAATGATTGAAATTGTACCCGATGTATAAATGACCCTGAATAAGGTCTTTGTCTAATAAATATGATTGATATAACATGAGAAATCAAACTGTCTTTAATTTTTCTTGTCTTGTAATGTGCATTTCTGTAAGGTTCTTCTAATTGATGAAAGTGTTCTGACGACTGCTCCTGTCATTGGTAACGTTATATTCCTTAGTGATAGTGATGCACTGAGTCAAAGTGTCGGTCAGTCTTTCGTCCAAGGGGTTGTAGTACTTTGAGATTGTTGCCTATAGCGTCCTTTGGTCTGGCTACCACAAAAAATCAGTTTTTAACTTCAATTTCGCATAGTGCATACATTCAATTTCGTCTGTTCAGTATTCAAGAGATTTTTATACAGTTCAGTGTGGAAGCATTGTTGAAATATTACAGATCTTTGTTACGTTAACAAAGGAGTCTGAATCTGAGAAGAAGGATAAAGGTAGGCCTGTCACATTCATTTCTTGAAAAATTTTAAACGGTTTTTCAAATAAATTGCAGTAAAAGAGAATCGTCGCCTCACATCGTCATCATGAATGAAATTCATAGAAATAATCGATCTCAGTACCCAATTGTTACAAAGGAGGCAAAACGTTCGTTGAATGAGAATCGTTAATTGTAAAAAGATACTCATACTCAAAGATGAGATTGTTTAACCAAGCCACAAACCAAACCAACCACAAATAAATGACTGCTGATTATAATTTATATAAAATATAAGGATAAAATAACTTGGTATAATGATTTTTATTATGTAAACTTATCATGGGAGTACATAAAAAATAGTAATATAAATTCGAAGACTTCGAATACATAAAGCCAGCGTGAATCGATCGATCAGAGTGAATAACCACCGACGTGAATGTAAAGTATGAAGCGTATAAAAGAAAGTGTTGAAAGTGCAAACTGAAGCTGATAAAAAAAAGTAATAAAAAATAATGAAGTCTGTAGACGTATAAAAAAAACTTTGAAATATTTTCAAAGAACTTTGAAAAAATAAAAAAAAATAAAAAAAAAATAGAGGAATTCGTCCAGCCATCAGGACGAATCCTCCAGTCAAGGGCTGAGTCTCAACGGATCGCAGCATGGGAACTGCTCTACCGAGTACGACACCCCGGCCGGTACGTAAGTCGTCTACAGACGA